>CAUYRH010153765.1:0-13022 GCA_963574655.1 Perodicticus potto | reverse complement strand
TTTTTTTTTTTTTGGTAGAGACAGTCTCACTTTATCGCCCTCGGTAGAGTGCCGTGGTGTCACACAGCTCACAGCAACCTCCAACTCCTGGGCTTAGGCGATTCTCTTGCCTCAGCCTCCCAAGTAGCTGGGACTACAGGCGCCCACCACAATGCCTGGCTATTTTTCTGTTTTGCAGTTCGGCCGAGGCTGGGCTTCAACCCGCCACCTTCGGTATATGGGGCCGGTGCCCTACTTGATGAGCCACAGATGCCACCCCGGACTGGTGTCCTTATAGAAAGCGACCCCAAAGCAGATGGAAGAAAAATTCTATGAGGACACAGTGAGAAAGCAGGATGCTGGAACATTCTGGCTGTCCAACCCCACTGAGGCACCTATCACTCATCCTTGAACTTCCAGCCTCTAGAATTGCATGAAAGTCAGTGTCTATTGTTTGAGTTGCAGTCTGTCATACCTTGTTGTAGTAGCCTAGACAGACAAGACGCTGCTTGTGTCTATCACCAACACATATCCCTGTGACTAGCACAGGGCCAGGCACTCAGTAAGTGCTCAATAAATACACACGCAGGGCGGCACCTGTGGCTCATCAAGTAGGGTGCCGGCCCCATATACCGAAGGTGGCAGGTTCAAACCTGGCCTCGGCTGAACTACAAAAACAGAAAAACAGCTGGGCGTTGTGGCGGGCGCCTATAGTCCCAGCTACTCGGGAGGCTGAGGCAAGAGAATCGCCTAAGCCCAGGAGTTGGAGGTTGCTGTGAGCTGTGTGATGCCATTGTACTCTACCGAGGGCGATAAAGTGAGACTATCTCTACAAAAAAAAAGGGTCATGTGACTTTATACCTGTGAAAGAACAATGGTCCTCAAAGTGTCCATGTCCTAATCTTTAGAACCTCTGAATATGGCAAAAGAACTTTGCAGATGTAATTAATAATCTTGAGAAGGGGAGAGAGGAGCCTGGATTATCCAGGTGGGCCAGTTATAATCACAGCGTTCTTACAGAAGAGAGGCAGGCGCGTCAGAGCGCAGGCGATGCGAGGATCGTGCAGCCGGATGGAGATACCGCCCTGCTAGCTGTGAAGACTGAGGAGTTGCAAGAGGTAAGGAAACAGATTCTCCCCTGGAATCTCCACGAGAAACCAGCCCTGCCAACACCTTGACTTTAGCCCAGTGAGATTGATTTTGAACTTCTGACCTCCAGAACTGCAAAATACATTTTAAGCCACTAAATTTGTAGTAATTTGTTATATCAGCAATAAGAAACTAGTAATAGTAAGCCCAAGTAGTTCTGATAAAATTGACAATGTTCTTCAACTGAAGTCACTTTAATGACAATTCATTGACTTTTAAGCTCCACTGCAGTTCGAAGTTGTAGAGAATCATGCCTTTTGAGCCCAGCTCAAGTTCGGTTGCCATCCTCGTGGCTGGCACCCTAAAGATCTTACTCAGCTTGATCACAGTCAAAGGTAATCTCTTGAACTCAGCTGAAAGTTGAGTCAGGGCTCTTGTCGGAAGCTGTGTGGATTTCAGTGGTGGCGGAGTGAGGGTCTCTCTGCCTCTCTCCTTCCCTCATCCTGGACCTTTGGGCTGGGTGCCAAGGAACACGATTGGAGTGACTCCTCTTGGGTGTCCCAGAGATGTGTAGGCATTGCTTTGTGACGTGGTGCTGCTCAGTCTGCACACACACCTGGGCACTGGCAGGATCCCATGTGTCGCCTGCTCCCGGTAACTCTCTCCTGAACAAATGTGGCCGTTGCCCTCACCAGAGGCTCCCTCCTCCCACCACCGCCTCCCAACTTGATGCAGGTAAGACACCAAATCTCCTCTCCTTAAGGGCCACCTCTTCAGTGGTATTAAGGCATAGATCTGTCATGTGCAAAATCTACAATTCATTATGGAAAAACCTCATTTTGGAGTATGTGAAACACTTGATCTTCACTAACAATTGCAGAAAACTTCCAGCAGGCAGTGTGAGATAAGCCAGGTGCTCAGCCAGGCTGGAGACCATGATCCCTGCTCTGGCACCCACCCAGCAAAGACCTTCACCAGTCTGATACACTAGCAGGTGGGAGAGTTTGAATCCTCTGAGTTGTGGGGTGACTAGAGAGAGGATTGAAGACGAAGCATTTAAAGCCTGAGGTTTCTTGGTCCTTGGGCGTAAGCTTCTGTAAGTGAAACACAATTCAGAGGACAACTGTTGTCTTCTAGGACCTGTTCATGTCCCTGAACTTTAAAATAAATCCCTCATAAAAGAATCTCAGCTTCACAATTAATTAAAACAGGATGAAACAAAATCCAATTCTTGTTGAAGCTAGGTACTTCTAGAATTCACATTTCACAAAAGTTTGCAGACCATTGATTGATCCTCACAACCTGGGAGGAAGGGAGGCCGGGTGTCTTACACATGATAGATTGCCACCATCGGTCACTGTTCTAGGACTTTGGGGAGAGCTACTTCCAGGTGGAAGGGGGAAGTCATGAGAGGATAGAAGTGGCAAACTGGATTTGGAAATTTTCTTCAATAACATTTTCTTCTATTGTGTCTGAAACATCTGACACTCTGTCCTTTCCTGATTTTTGTAGATCCTATTTTCTCACAGTAAAAACTTCCACTAGCCGGGCGAGGTGGCTCATGCCTGTCATCCTAGCACTCTGGGAGGCCGAGGCTGGTGGGTTGCCTGAGCTCACGGGTTCAAAGCAAACCCAAGCAAGAGCAAGACCCCGTCTATAAAAATAGCTGGGTGTTGTGGCAGGTGCTGGTAATCTCAGCTACTCACGAGACTGAGGCAAGAGAATAGCTTGAGCCCAACAGTTTGAGGTTGTTGTGAGCTATGACATCATAGCACTCTACTGAGGGGGACAAAATGAGACTCTTTCAGCTTGGCACCCATTGCTCAGTGACTAGGGCGCCAACCACGTACACTGGGGCTGGCCTGTTTGAACCCAGCTGGAGCCAGCTAAACAACAATGACAAGAACAACAAAAAATAGCCGGGTGTTGTGGCAGCTGCCTGTGGTCCCTGCTACTTGGGAGGCTGAGGCAAGAGAATCACTTAAGCCCAAGAGTTTGAGGTTTCTGTGAGCTGTGACACCACAGCACTCTGCCGAGGGCGACATAGAAAGACTCTGTCTCCAAAAAAAAAAATCCACTAAAAAACGATTGTCTAAGCTGGGAGCAGTGGCTCATAATTACAGCGGTAGCCTGTAGTCCTTGCATCCTTAGATGGGGAGGAGGGAGGATTGCTTGAGCTCAGGAGTTTAGACCAAGTCTATGCAAGAGTGAGATCACGTCTTACTCCCCCACCCAAAAAAAGGAAAGAAAAACTTATCTGGGTGTGGTGGCACATGCCTGTAGTCCCAGCTACAAAGGAGGCTGAGACAGGAGGAACGCTTGGGCCCAGAAATTTGAGATTGCAGTGAGCTGTGATCATGCCACTGCACTCCAGCAGGGGACAGAGTGAGACCCCCATCTCTTTAAAAAAAAAAAAAAAAAATTTAGTATTTAAAACAAAAAAAGAAACATCTTTTCATAAACTTGCTCCATCCCAACTATCCCCCTTTGTCAGTAGTTCTATTTCTTCAATGTCTTATTCTTTGTAAGATGTTGCTTTTTTCCATTCTCCAGCAATCTTATTCCCAAATCAGTTGATTTTATTTTTCCCATTGGCTTTTTTTTTTGCCTTTGTCTGTTCTCCCTTCAAACCATCCTGTTTGCTAGTTAGGTTTGCTGGAATAGCAGTCCCGATAAGAACCCACAGGTGTTTCTCATTCTCTGACTCGTCAAATCTAAATTCCTTGATTCTGTTTCAAGTCTCTCCAACTGAGTGTGTCGGGCAATGCTCCAGCATTCTATCTTTTAGCTGACAAAAAGATATCTGTTTATTGTGTACACGTTTTAAAATATTTATACATTGTGGAATGGCTAAATTGAGCTAATTAATATATGTATTACCTATATACTTTCTTTCTTTCTTTTTTTTTTTTTGCAGTTTTTGGCTGGGGCTGTGTTTGAACCTGCCACCTCCGATATATGGGGCCAGTGCCCTACTCCTTTGAGCCATAGGCGCTGCCCAATACTTTTCTTTTTTTGAGACAGAGTTTCACTTTGTCACCCTGGTAGAGTGCCATGGCATCACAGCTCACAGCAACCTCAAACTCTTGGGCTCAAGCAATTCTCTTGCCTCAGCCTCTCAAGTAGCTGGGACTATAGGTGCCCACCACAATGCCCAGCTATTTTTAGAAACGGAATCCCATTCTTTCTCAGGCTGGTCTTGAACCTGTGAGCTCAGGCAATCCACCCACTCAGCCTCCCAGAGTTCTAGGATTACAGGTGTGAGCCACCATGCCCTACCCTATATACTTATTTTTTTGTAGTGAGAACACAAAATCTCATAGCAAGCGGCACCTGTGGCTCAGGGGGCTAAGGCGCCAGCCACGTACACCTGAGCTGGCGGGTTCAAATCCAGCCCGGGCCGCCAAACAACAAGGACGGCTGCAATCAAAACATGGCCAGGCGTTTTAGCGGGCGCCTGTAGTCCCAGCTACTTGGGAGGCAGAGGCAAGAGACTCGCTTGAGCCCAGGAATTGGAGGTTGCTTGTGAGCTGTGATGCCAGGGCACTCTACCCAGGGTGACAGCTTGAGGCTCTGTCTCAAAAAAAAAAAAAAAAATCTCATAGCAATTTTTAATATAAAGTGTTATCAATAGTCACCATGTTATGTAACAGATCTCTTGAACTTATTCCTCCTGTCTAACTGAAATTTTGTATCCTTTGACCAACACCTCCCTCTCCCACCCGAAACCCCTGGAGACCAGCATTCCGCGATCTTGCTTCTATGAATGCAACTTTCCTGGATTCTACATACAAGTGAAATCATGCAGTATTTGTCTTTCTGTACCTGATTTATTTTACTCAACAAAATGCTCTCCAGGTTCATCCATGTTATTGCTAATATCACAATTCCCTACTTCTGCTGAATAGTATTCCATTGTGTATATATATACCACATCTTTTTTTTTTCTTTTATTATTTATTTATTTATTCATTTTTAGAAACAGAGTCTCACTTTATCGCCCTCAGTAGAGTGCCGTGGCATCACACAGCTCACAGCAACCTCCAACTCCTGGGCTTAGGCGATTCTCTTGCCTCCGCCTCCCGAGTAGCTGGAACTACAGGCGCCCGCCACAACGCCCAGCTATTTTTCTGTTTTGCAGTTCAGCCGAGGCCGGGTTTGAACCTGCCTCCCTCGGTATATGGGGCTGGCGCCCTACTCGATGAACCACAGGTGCTACCCTACACCACATTTTCTTTATCCATGAAACTTAGTTGATTCCATATGAAGGCTACTGTGAATAATGCTGCAGCAAATATGGGAGCAGATGTCCTTCAACCACTGACTTCATTTCCTTTTTTTTTTGCAGTTTTTGGCCGGGGCTGGCTTTGAACCTACCACCTCTGGCATATGGGGCCGGTGCCCCACTCCTTTGAGCCACAGGCGCCACCTTCATTTCCTTTGGATGTGTACCCAGTAGGGGGATTGCTGGATCATATGGTAGTTTTCAGTTTTTGGAGGAACTTACATACTCTTTTCCATGATAGCTGTGCTAATTCACATTCCCACAACAGTGGACAAAGGTTCATTTCTCCACATCCTTGCCAAATTTATTATCTTTTGTCTCTTTGATAATAGCTATTCCAACAGGTGTGGGATGATATTTCATTATGGTTTTAATTCATGTTTCCCTGGTGATTAGTGATGTTGAGTGCTTTTTCATACACATGCTGGCCATTTGTATGTTTCTGGACATTTTGGATAGACATTTTGAGAAATGTTATTGGTATAAACATGAATTGGGTTGTTTTCTTGCTATTCAGTTCAAGTTCCTTATGTACAGTGTTTGGATATTAACCCCTTATCAGATGTATAGTTACCAAATACTTATTCCATTTCATAGGTTTTTCTCTTTACTCGGTTTCCTGTGCTGTGCAGAAAACTTTTGGTTTGATATAAGCCTATTTCTCTGTTTTTGCTTTTGTTGCCTGTACTTTTGGGGTAATATAAAAAAAAATCATTGCCCAGACCAGTGTCATGGAGATTTCCCCTCATGTTTTCTTCTAGTAGTTTTTCAGTTTCAGGTCTTATGTTTAAGTGTTTAATTCATTTTGAGGTTTTTTTTTTCATGTAACATAAAATATGGGCCTAATAATTATTTTGCTTTGGGATACTGAGTTTTCCCGACATCATATTTTGAAGAGACTGTCCTTTCCTCACTGTATGTTCTTGACATATTTTGTGAAGAATCAATTGTCTGTATATGTATAAAATTATTTCTGGGCTCTTGATTTTTGTTCCATTGGTCTGTGTATGTTCATATCAATAGCATGCTGTTTTCATTACTACAGCTTTGTGGTATATTTTGAAGTCAAGCCATGTAATGCCTTTTGCCTTACTTTTGCTCAAGGTTGCTTTGGCTATTCAGAATCTTTTGTAGTTCTATATGAATTTTAGCATTTCTTTTCTATTTCTGTGAAAAATGTCAGCAGAATTTTCATAGAGATTGAATCAAATCCATACTTCATGTTGAGCAGTATGGACATTTTAGCAATATTCTAATCCATTAACACAAGATATCTTTCCATTTATTTGTGTCTTCAATTTCTCTTTTGCTATCTTCCTTTGTGATTCGGTGATTTTTGTCTATTGATATGTCTTTATTCCTTTATATCATTTATCTAGTATACTTTTTTGTTTTTGTGGTTACCATGAGGCTTATATAACATATCTTAGTGGTTGGGTGTGGGACCCTCATGCCCCACACCCAGCATTTTGGAAGGCCAAGACAGGAGGATGACTTGACCCCAGGTGTTTGACACCAGCCTGGGCAATATAGCAAGACCCCACCTCTACAAAAATATTTTAAAATTTAGCCAGGTACAGTGAGTGGGCCATGTGTATAGTCCCAGCTATTTAGAAGGCTTAGGCATGAGGATCACTTTAACCTAGGAGTTTGAGACTGCAGTGAGCTATGACTGTGCCACAGCTCTCCAGCCTCGGTGATGAGTGAGACCATGTCTCTTAAAAAAAAAAAAAAATTGTGGGGCAACACCTGTGGCTCAGTGAGTAGGGCACCGGCCCAATATACTGAGGGTGGCGGCTTTGAACCTGGCCTGGCCAAACTGCAGCAAAAAAATAGCCAGGCATTATGGCAGGTGCCTATAGTCCCAGCTACTCAGGAGGCTGAGGCAAGAGAATTGCCTAAGCCCAAGAGCTGGAGGTTGCTGTGAGCTGTGACGCCATAGCACTCTACCAAGGGTGGCAGAGTGAGACTCTGTCTCTAAAAAAAAAAAAAAAAAAAAGGCGGCGCCTGTGGCTCAAGGAGTAGGGCTCCAGCTCCCTATATCAGAGGCGATGGGTTCAAACCCAACCCCAGCCAAAAACTGCAAAAAATAAATAAATAAATAATACAATAAAGAATAATTCTTCATACTGTCCTAGAAGGGAGAAGTTAGTTACATTGCACCAGAAAAAGGGAAAATAAGATGAGTTTTAAAAAAAAAAATTGTATCCCTTAACTATTCTAGCTGTTATTTTTAATAGTTTTCTCTTTTAACCTTCATACTAAATATAAGTGATTTATATACCATAATTACAGTATCAGTATTGTAGACTTATTTTTAACTTTTTTGTATTAATACATAATGTACATATTTTCAGGATTACATGGGAAAATTTAATGCATTTCTATAATTTGCAAAGATTAAATAAGTGTAATTGGGATATCCATCACCTTAAATATTTATCTCTTTTTTATGCTAGAAACATCTAATTATTCTTTTAGCTATTTTGAAACATATACTAGGTTATTGTAAACTATGGTCATCCTCCTGATCTAACACTGTCTCTTTCTATCAAACTCTACATTTGTACTGATTAATCAACCTCTCTTCATACTCCCCCACCCCTACTGTCCCCAGCCTCTGATAATCAATCTACTTTATCTTCATGAGAGCCACTTTTTTAGCTCCCACATGAGTGAGAACATACAATATTTCTTTTTATGCTTATTTCGTTTAATGTAATGACCTCCAGCTCCATCCATGTTGCTGCAAATGACAAGATTTCATTCCTTGTTATGGCTGAGTAGTATTATACCCACCCCCACACAGAGAGAGACATTTTCTTTATCCATTCATTCATTGACGGATGAGCACTTGCATTGGCTCTGATTTAGGCTATTGTGAATAGTGCTACAATAAACATGGGAGTGCAGATCTTTTGACATGTTGATTTCCTCTCTTTTGACTATTTAGCCCATAGTGGAATAGTTGGATCATATGGTAGTTCTATTTTTAGTTTTTTGAGGAACCTCTATATCATTTTCCACAGGGGTTTTACTAATTTATATTCCCACTAACCGTGTACAAATGTTCCCCTTTCTCTAATTCTTATCACCATCCATTATTCTATTTGGTAAAAATTCATTTTAAGTGGGGTGAGAAGATATCTCTTTTTTGTTATTGTTTTTAGACAGAGTCTCACTCCCTTACCCAGGCCAGAGTGCCATGGTATCATAGCTCATAGCAATGTCAAACTCCTAGGCTCAAGCAATTCTCTTGCCCCAGCTGCCCAAGTAGCTGGGACTACAGGCACCTGCCACAACACCTGGCTAGTTTTTCTATTTTTTTCCTTTTAGAAGAAATAGGATCTCACTTTTGCTAAGGCTGGTCTTGAACTCTTGAGCTCAAGCAATTTACCTGCTTAGCCTCCGAGAGTAACTCTTTATGGTTTTGATTTGCATTTCTCTATTTTATGTTATTGAGCATTTTTATATACATTTTATACATACCAAAGACATTTTATGTCTTTTGAGAAGTATCTGTGCTGATCTTTCACTCATTTTTTTCTTTTGCTAGTTAGCCTAACTTAAGATTTATTTTGCTCATTTTAATTTTTAAAATTTTTTTCTAATAAATGCATTTCATCATTTAGACATTTAAACTTCTACACTAAGTTTTTATAAGGTGGTGAACACTGGCAAATTATTTACCCTACAAAACTATAACCACACATTCCCACATAGCATAAACATATGATTGAACTAACATTAATATACTCAGCATTTTATCAATTACATAGTAAAACAAATTATCAAGTATCCAAATAGTACGTTATACAAAATACATATAAAATAGTAGATGTCTGCTCAATTCAGCAAAACTCACTTTTTTTACAAGGGAGGTTGAGAAAAGAAGGTAAAAAAAAAATCATACTTCAGACAAAAATAAGTTGGTAAACAACTCATATGTATAAGAAAAAATAAAAACATTTCAGAAATTTTTTAACATTTCAGAAATTTTATGACTAAGAATTGTTTTACCTACAATAACAAGGCATCTCTACCTTTAAAAAGTATTTAGTAAATAGCACATTTCTACATATTCTGCACAAGACAAAGGCAATGTTTTGCTAAAAAATACTTAACACCACTCCTCTCATTCTTTTTTGGGCCCTCCCTTTAAGTTGCACCTCAGAGGGCAAACACTAAATTATCTGTAAGGCTTTTTGTCTAAAGACATTAAAGACAAGTGCTTCTATACAGCGTAGATTTTCAAAGTGGAGGTTTGTAGGAAGACATTAAATAATCACTGTAAGACTTAATAAAAATGAAACAGTGGTTAAGCAAACTTAATGTATACTGGTATAAATGTGGGAGATATATACATAAAGTGAGCAGGCAAGTAATAATAGAGGCCCTATTTTCTCTCTCTCTTTAAAAAAAAAAAAAAAAAAGTCTTACTTTGTTGCCCAGACAGAGTCTACTTTGTTGTAGAGCGCTGTGGCATTATAGCTCACAGCAACTTCCAGCTCTTGGGCTTAGGTGATTCTCTTGCCTCAGCCTCCCTAGTAGCTGGGACTACAGGAGCCCACCACAACATCTGGCTATATTTTTGGTTGCAGTTTGGCCAGGGTTGGGTTTGAACCTGGTGCCCTACCCACTGAGCCACAGGTGCTGCCCTATTATTTTTTATTTTATTTTTTTTGAGACAGAATCTCACTACGTCCTCCTCGGTAGAGTGCTATAGCATCACAGCTCACAGCAACCTCAAACTCTTGGGCTTAAGTGATTCTCTTGCCTCAGCCTCCCAAGTAGCTAGGACTACAGGCACTCGCCACAACACCCAACTATTTTTTTTGGTTGCAGTTTGTCCCGGGCTGGGTTCGAACCCACCACCTTTGGTATATGGGGCCGGCACCCTTCTCACTGAGCCACAGGCATCGCCCTAGAGGTCCTATTTTCAAGGTTTGAAATGACTGATGGAATAAAGGACACAGGGTCTTCTAGACATAGAGCTCATTGTTTGGGGATTTTAGTTCTGTATGATATTAAAAATATATAAGTATTGTGCTGGGTATTTGGCACCTAATCTTTCTAAATTTCTGGGGGTTTTTTGTTTTGTTCTTGAGTTGCCATTGGTAGAGTGCCGTGGCTCACAGCAATCTCAAACTCTTGGGCTCAAGTGATCCCCTTGCCTCAGCATCCCAAGGACTATAGGTGCCTGGCTAATTTTTAGAGATGGGATCTCACTCTTGCTCAGCCTGATCTCGAACACATGAGCTTCTGGTGATCCAACCTTCTCGGCCTCCCAGACTGCTGGGATTACAGGCATGAGGAACTGTGCCTGGCCTTATGACCTATCTCTTAACAGATTACCATAGATAATATTGTTTTTAATAGATTTGTCTTTCAGCCTTCTTACTAGAGTTATGAGTGAATTATATATCACATTTATAGGATTAAAATAATCTGAGTTTGTGTATTTAATTTCACCAGTGGGTTTTATACTTTCAAATGTTTTCTTCATGCTTTTCTTTGAGATTGAATTCTCTTTAGTGTATCTTGTAAGATGAATCTGGTGGTGAATTCTCTCATCTTCTGCTTGTCTTTTATATTTGAAGGATCGCTTTACTGGATAGCTTCTTGGATGGCAGTATTTTTACATGCAGTACTTTGAAAATGTTGTTCTGTTGGCTTGTATGGTTTTCATTGAAAAGTATCTCTTAATATGTGTTTGGTTCTTTTCTCTGTTTTTAGGATCTTCTTTGAATTGTGTAAGCCCTGGAGTTTGAAGTTGCTGTGTGCTATGATGTCACAGTACTCCACCCAGGGTGACAGTGAGACTCTGTCTCAAAAAAAAAAAAAAAAAAATATATATATATATATTGGTCTTTTGAGGTAACAAACTTCATTCCTTTCCATTCTTTTGTCTTTTTTCTCCTCTGTGTTTTCCAAGGGCCTGTAATTGGGCTCACTGATTCTCTATTCTGCTTGACCCATCCTGTTGTTGAAACCCTCTAATGATCTTTTCACTTTAGCAAATGTATTTCTCAGTTTCAATATTTCTGGGTTTATTATTATTTTAATTTCTTTGTTAAACTTCTCTGATAACACAGAAAAGCAATTTGGAAATTTAATGTGGAGATGACTAAGATTGCTTAAAACTGCAATTTTTAATTCTTGTCATCCTGTTAGTCAGTGATGGTTTCTTGCTGTGTCTTTTGGAGGGTGTCATGGTTCCCAGTTTACTGTTTCTTGTGGATGTACATATGTCTGTGTCTCTTCATCGAAGGGATATTTAGCGGCGTCTTCTTTGTCTGGCTTGTTTTAGTTTCCATTGGAAATGTTTGATAAGAGACTTTGTAATTTACCTGGTTTTCTTTCTCTGCTTGGTTGCTGGTTCATTTTTGGCACTAGATAGCACCTTATGCCCAGGTTTGTTTCTGGTAAACAACCATAGTGCCCCATTCTGAATGGGAGAGTTCCCACAGAGTATAGCCCAGTACTGTGGGAAGGCTGGCTAGGGGGTTGTGCCCAAGGAACCTATAGAATGAACCTCTTAACAGTGTGGTGCTGTTGAACAGCCAATCTGAGTTGGTGTCTTTTGGTTGAGTTATGTATGAGTTTCCAGGTAGTCTCACCTTCCCCCTTTGGCTCTGGCTGTCCTCAGGGTTATTTCTCCCTTTGGGCACTGATGCTTTCCCTGGGTTGAGACAGGGACAAGTCTCCTGCCAGGGAACCCACGATGGTGGGGAAACTGATTTTTCATTTTTAAATTACTCTCATTCAGTGTACAGACCATGAATTAGGCGAAATTTTCTATATACTTGGTGCCAGGCAGATAGAAGCAGGGCATCATAGTTGAAGTCAGATTCTCTCACCAACTGTTCAAAGTTTTTTCACTTTAGAAAACATTTTGCTATTTCTTTTAATAAACATTCTACCCCCTTGTTTCTGTTTTTGAACACCATTGTTTCAAATTTGCTCTTTGGATGCTATCCCATAAATCCCATAAGCTTTCTTCATTCCCTTTTATTCTTTTCTCTTTTTTTGTCCTAACTATATATTTCCCACCTACCTATCTGCAGGTTCAGATTCTTTCTGCTATACCTAATCAATTCTGCTATTGATGTTCCCTATTGCATTTTTCATCTGAGCCATTGTAGTTTTTAGCTCCAGAATTTGTTTTTAATATATATAATTTCAATCTCTGCTAAATTTATCATTTTGGCCAATAGAGAATTCTCTATTTTTCTTTTCTTTCTTTTTTTTTTTTTTTTGCAGTTTTTGGCTGGGGTCAGGTTTGAATCCGCCACCTCCAGTATATGGAGCTGGCGCCCTACTCCTTTGAGCCATAGGTGCCACCCCGAGAATTCTCTATTTTCTTGAAGTTTACTGAACATTCCTAACATAATTACTTTTTTTTTTTTTCAACAAGTTGGAGTTTGGAGTTTTAAACATACAAGGAGTTTATATACAAAGCCTATCTACTTTCTCTTTTTTAAATTAAATCATAACTGTACATTAATGCAATCATGGGGTACAATGTGCTGGTTTTATATACAATTTGAAATATTTTCATCGAACTGGTTAACATAGCCTTCATGGCATTTTCTTAGTTATTGTGTTCAGACATTTATATTCTGCATTTAGTAAGTTTCACCTGTACCCTTCTAAGATGCACCATAGG
>CAUYRH010153761.1:0-84292 GCA_963574655.1 Perodicticus potto | reverse complement strand
CCCAGGCGAGCGCGGGGCGGGGGGAGAGGCCAACAGCAAGGGCAAGAGGGGGGACCTCACCTAATGTGCATGATGCAATGGTACATTTCAAAACTATTAAGAAATCAGTATAATTGTGATGGATGTGTTACTTGTTCAATGTAAGCATTTCACATTGTATATCGAAGCAGTACCCATAAATGTATCAATGTACGAAGTTACGATTTAATAAAAATAATAAATAAATAAATAAAAATTCAGAAAGTAACATATCACCTGGTGATTTTTCTAAACTGTGGGGTCAGATCTCCATAGGAGAATTAATTTTCCCTAGAATGACCGCTGACTATGAAACAAACAGGGAATTCCAGGCATATATGTTACATGGGCCTTCTTTGAAACAAACATTTCACATCAGAAAATAGTTTAAATACAAACAGTTTTCTTTTAAAGATGATAGGTAGTTTCTTTAACAAACAGAACTGAAGTTATAGTGCCATTTATTATAGCCTAATTCTTTTTTCATATGGGGGGGGGGTTGTGTTTGAACTGGACGCTCGGGAGAAAGACATTACCACCAAAGACCCAGAGTTAAGTGCTAGCAAGTTATCCCGTGCTTTGCTGTGGCACAAAGTGACTTTTACTGTGAATGACAGGATTTTTATCTGTACCCCTTCCCCGGAACTTTTTTTTAATGTAATGTTCAGGTTTGCTATCCCCCAAAGTGAAGGAAATTTAATGAGTCACCTACCCTGAGCACTCTTACAGACTTCCCAATTAAGATCAACAAGTATTCCTGCTGATAGGATAGATCCAGTAAGTACAACCTTGAATAATAAAGAAACTTAACCGTCAAGAAATAAACTCCCACCAAGATCTCCTCCGTGCTCTCGGACCCGGGAACGCCGGAGTGGGGACTCCGCTCCCAGGCTTCTCTCCCGGGGACAGCTGGACACCTCGCCCACCTGGGAGGATGCTTTCGTTACATCTCAGGTTGCTGCCCGACGATTGGTGGCTGGACTGGAAGGGAGGGTCCGCAGGAAACGCGACACTGGGGATGCTGCCCCTGTCACATGATGGAAATTTCCACTCTTTAGAAAGGCAAAAAGAAAAGAAAGAAGGGTCCCTCCATCCACCCTTTTCCATACTTCCCCTGAATCCCAAACCGGAGAGGGTAGCAACAGGCGGGTGAGTGAATTTTTTAATATTTTCTATTAGACTTAGAGACTTGTCAGTGTGCAAACTGTGGTTAGATCCTAGCCTGGAAGGGGGTTTGTGGTTTGCACAGAGGACACGCACACGTGTGCAGCCCGTTCTCGTAAGCGTTTGGGGTTTAGGGTAGGCAGGACGGCTCTTTATAACGGGCTTATAGTGATTTAATTATTTTACAGAAAAATGCCACTTTGGGTAGGTTATTACCGGCTAAAGACCAGACTGACTAGAAATAAAGCGGCCACACGGAGGAAAAAGAGACTGGTAGGGTGGGCTCGTGCGTGACTCCCTTTTCATGGAAAGGTAGTTGTGACAAGGCAGCTTGCTCCCAGGGAAGCGGGGGCATAGGGTACCTCAATCCTCTGCCCGGGGATTCCCTTGGCGCTTGGATTTCCAGTGGGTGGCTTGGGGACTGCCTTCCACCGACTTGGCTGCGCGGCTCTGGGACCCGACTCTGCTAGGAGAGCGAGTTCCCAGATCGCTCCGGGTCTTGGGGCAAGATGGTACCGGAGACTCTAGACCGATGCCCGCGTCCTTAGGGAGGGGACACTGGGTGCTTAAAATAGACCTGAGGTCTCTGACACCGGGGAGGAGGCCGGCGTGGAGCCCCGGGTGGGGGACTCCAGCTCGGGGCGTCCCCAAGGAGTCCCTTTCGGTGGGAAGGAAGGGGAGGGCAGTGCTGGGTGTGTGTGGGGGGCCTTATCTCCAGGCGGGAGGGTGTCCCTAAAAGTGAGCCAGCGGTCCGAGGAAGGCTCCCCGCGTGCTTGGACTGGGGAGCCTGCTGTGCGCTGGGGCGAACCGAGGGAGCTGCAGAAACGCTGAGCGGAAAAGGAGGAGTGGGGTCCAGGGAAGGAAGAAGGGAGAAGCCCGGGAAAGGGGGAGGGGAGTTGTGACAAGACTCTAGACCCGAGGGAGTGAGGGCGAGAGGACAACTGGAGAAAAGAGGGGACACTGAAAGGAGGAGAGGAGGGGGACAAGGGAGCCCGGCCTCACGAAGCTCGGAGGAGGATGAGCCGGGAGCGCCTCCGAGTCCGGCGAGGCGCTCGGCGAGCGCGCGGACAGACCGATCGGCTGCGGTGGCTCCGGGGTGGCGCGCGGACACCGGCTCTTAAACCAGCAGCGGCACCAGTGAGCGCGGTGCCCAGGCCGGCAAGTGGGTGAGAGGTTGTAGGAGCCGACGAATCCCCCAGCTCCTCTCGGTGACCCAGCCAGGAGAGCTGGGGAGCGCGCCCCTTCTGTGCGTGCGGAGAAGGGTCCTGGAGGCGCTCACCGGGCTGCGGACTTGGAGGGAGAGGGGCGAGCCAAGCTGGAAGCCCAGGCAAAGGGTCCACGGTCCACGGTGATCCAGAGCGTTTGCAGCAAGTGCGGGGGTCAGGGATGCGGAGGCTTGTGAGCCAGACTTGGCTAGGGCCCCGAGATTCCCGAGCTGTCCTCTGCGGAGTCTTAGATCCCGGCCAGGTTTCGTGGGCGGGGGACGGAGGGGAGGACAGTTTGGTGCTTATGCCTATTTCTCAAGCAAAAGGCGCCTCGCTACCTGTCTAATGGGGGATCGGGCACTTCCCGCCGCCCGCAGCCCCTCGCCCCGACCCCGAAGCCGAGGCACTTGGGTGCTTTGTCGTTCCCTGGGGAGGGCGTGCAGTTTCTCACCTGCAGGCAAGTGGGCAGCGGCCAGGGTGCAGGAATGGCTGGCCGGTTTCCCGATTTCCGGTTTTCCTAAAGCCATCCTTCTTTGCTTCTGGGCAGCGCAGACATTATAATCGTTCGGATCCAATTGTCCGGTGTTGTAAAAGAGTCCCTCCTACACCTAGGTCGCGGTTTCCAGGGCCTGGTACGGGGTGTGGTGGGGGAATCATCCCAGGTTTTATTTTCGTTGTTGTTTCCCCAGCAAACAAGTTTCTAAAAAGTCCCTGGAATCGGTAGACTCTCTCCTCGCGCGACGCAAGACGTGCCTGTGCGTGACAGTCTCCCCAATCCGACAAATGAGTCTGGGGAAGAAAATCTATGTTTGGGGCAGAAGTCGGTAAAACTAGAGACACTGAATATCTGATTTTCTCAAATTCCTGAATATAAAAGACACTCAGAGACAAGGAGTGTCTCTTGGGCTGATTTTATCCCCAACAACAAAAAGCTGAATGTCTGGTATAAGGGGATAAATAACCCTCTTTTGAGGCCACTGGCAGAGCAGGTGAGCTAGAGGCTGGTCTCTTCTAGGTTCATAATAATAATGGCTCACATATACATATATATAACTACTATATTCCTTATAGGTTACTAAGTGCTTTTCATGTTAATATGTGACCTTCGTAACAGTCTTACGAGATAGACTCCATTATAGCCACTTCATAGCTCATAAAATGGAGATACACTATGGACAACATAGAGCATGTTGCAAGTTACATTTAGGCTCTAATTGTGTGTGTGTGTGTGTGTGTGTGTGGCGCGCGCGCGCATGGCCGGGGCTGGTTATGAACCCACCACCTCCAGTATATGGGGCCTGCGCCCTACTCCTTGAGCCACAGGTGTTGCCCTCTAATTGCTTTTTAATATAAATGAGCAAGTCTCTTTCACTTTGTACTTTATCATGAGCAGAGCTGGACAGATGACTTAGGACCCCCAAATCTCACTTCTTGTTCTATTAATGCCAGTCTTGTCCTAAGAGAGCTAGAGACAAGATCATGCAGCTAAAAGCTCTGAAACTTTGCAGCCCTAAGGGTGAATTTTTCACAGGAGTGACATTTAAGAAATGCATAGTATACCTATGTTCCATGTCAGTTTATCAGCACAAACGGTAGGACAAATCGCAATACACATAGCAACTCGTGGACTTTTGTATTGAATGTTTTTCTTCTTATGTGGTATTGTCTTTGTTTATTTCTATAGTGTTCGCAAATATCTATTTATCTGTTCCTTTTGTTCTTTTTTTCTTTTGCCTTATCCTATTTTAGAAAATTTAAATCTCTCTTTTTTTCACATATCCAAAGTTAAGAAGTCCATAAAAATCAGAAGTTTACAGGGTTTAATGCTTATTTACATATTTCTGATGTACATCAACTTAGTATCAAAATAATAATACAGTTTTCTTTTAAAACGTGCTTCCATGTATTGCTGGAAATTATCTTGACGGCCACTACTATGATCTTCATGACATCCTGTGGGAAGGATCGTGGTAGGAGTAGGGGAGAGCCCAGGAGAAGCAAAGGTGGCTGCTCCAAGAGCAGCCCTTGGGCTCAGCCCTTTACCAATGTGAACCTCATTGAAGTCTCACACACGTTCTAGGCTGGAGGTTTTGTGAAGTCTGTTTTACACACAGGAAATTGAAGCAAAGAAGGGTTAAGGAAAGAGCCAAGAGTCACACAGCTAGCAAGTGACAGTGCCAGCATCAGGATCGGTCCATGACCAAAGTCCTGCTTGTTCCAATAAAGAAAATAGAAAAGACAAGTGGAGGGAGAACAAACAGTTCAGGAAAGAAGAGGGTTAACAATGTGTTACCCTGCACAATAGGATGCAGGAGAGGAGAGAAGTGGAAAAAACAGAGTCATGTGCCTGTGACTACTAATCTTCCTCTCTTCTCCCTTCCACTATTTATGTAATGACCTAATTCCACTCATTCATTCCACGAATAATGACTGAGTATCTTCATCTTCCAGAAACCATATGAGGGAGTTTCTTCTATCCCTGTCTGGCTAACACCCAGCACGGTGCTGGTAAATACTAGGTGCGTAAGAAATGCTTTTGAACAGCGAATTAGTCTGGTGGAAGAAAGAATAAAAAAGCAAACGTGTGCACTACATAGTGATGAAGACCAGGGAAAAATCAGAGTGGAATACTCCACCACGGAACCCAGCTCAGGAAAGGGGGTCAGTGAACATTTCAAGCCCAAGTGGTGCCTGAACTAGATTTTGAAGCAGAAGTAGAAGTCAAAGAAGTGGGTGAAGAGCGGAAAGGACTCTTAGTGGCAGAGACCAGCCTATGCAGTGAACGAAGATAGGAATTTAAGAGTTCAGGGCTCTTACTTGGAGGAGAATCCGAGGGAGGAGACTGGGGAGGGAGGTGTGGCCAGGGAGGTTCTTAAACATTCTCTCTGCAAGGTCCCTTAGCTCTGCCCCTCCCTTGAATTTTGGATGTGATCTGTGCTAACAGAGAACACAGTGACTGAATACAGGAAATGGCGATACATTCTGTATTTTATCATTTTATCATTCTGTGGCTCCATCATAGGGAGACGTACCTTTTTTTTTTTTAACTCATTAAAATGTTAACTCATTAAAACCAGTGCTCAAATTTAACACTTAGACTTTGATGTCTCCTGGATAGGAAAACCAAATTATTTTTCTGGCTCTTGAGAGTGTATCCTGTTTTAGCATAAATATAATCAACATAGTTACACAAATTCCAAATAAATATTCCGTCTTTTTCTGGAAGGAGAGTTTCTTCCCTGATTTTAGTTTTTGGTAGCTTTATTTTTCATTTTACTGTGTTACAGAAGACTGAGGAAGTAAAAATGTATTTTTTTTAAGAAAAGAAAAGCAAGATGAAGAACTGAAAGACAATAACAAAAGCCATCTTTTTATCTTCATGGTAGCTGTTTATGCCAGTTACGATTCTGGCTTTTCATAAAAGACTTTGAAGAGGTAATTTCCAGTTTCTCTTTGTCTTTTAGGGATTTTTTTTTTTTTTTTGTAGAGACAGAGTCTCACTTTGTCACCCTCGGTAGAGTGCCGTGGCATCACACAGCTCACACAACCTCCAACTCCTGGGCTTAGGCGATTCTCTTGCCTCAGCCCCCCGAGTAGCTGGGACTACAGGCACCCGCCACAATGCCTGGCTATTTTTTGGTTGCAGTTTGGCTGGGGCCGGGTTTGAACCTGCCACCCTCAGTATATGGGACCGGTGCCCTACCAACTAAGCCACAGGCGCCGCCCAAGGGATCTTTTATGCCAACTTTTCATTCCAAGTTCAGAGGTCTGCATGTCTCTTCACTCTATCCAAACTTTGTAAAATATCGTTGGTCATAATATTATTAGGAAGGGAATTCAAAGGGTAAATCAAATCAATAAATAATCCAAAATCTAATTTCAATAACTAGATTAAATCCTCTATATTTTAGCATTAAATTCTCAGGCAAGTTTCTCAACATTTCTGAGCTTCAATTTCATCATCTATAATCAGGATCTTAATGGCATCTTCGTGGAATTGTTAATGATGATTAAATGAGCTATTACATGTAAAATGCTTAGATCAATTCCTGATGCCTAATAAGCACTTTATACATGATAGCTATTATTATTAATGCTATTAATTCCATCACCAAAGTATTATTTGAAATATTAACAGCTGTGCATATTAAATGTTTTTTGGTATTGTGCTTTCCTTTAACTGGGAAACAAGAGGGGAAATGAAAAATAGACTGAATAATGTCACCCGGACTGTCAGCCAAGAGAATGAAGTCATTAGCTGAATGATATGGTTAAAATGTTCTCTTACTTCTCATTGGCTGTTTTCCCCTATTGCTCCTCATAAATCTACAGAGTGTCCCAAAGGTCACATATAAAGTTGTCAAACATAGAGAAAATGAGAAAATGTAGTAAAATGTACGTTTATTTACAAAGTATTTATTACAAAGTTTTACAAAATAGTTATAAAATAATCTCTACATCTTGGCCACTTCTTTGTAAAACTTCGTAGTGAATGCAGTTCGTGTTTGTCATTAACCGAACATCATCTCAATTCCCTTGGTTGATTTCATTTTTGCCACTCTGGGGCCTCACACAGTGCCTGGCATAAACAGATATTGGTACGTGTTTGTTGACTGAATGAATGAAGGATAACCTGCTCCTTTCTCTATTTTTAACAGTTTTCTTCAAATAAACCCTTTTCTCATTAAACTATTAAAGGTCTTTGCAAAGTGAATTTGTGCATTTTTTTTGGCTAGGGCTGGGTTTGAACCCGCCACCTCCAGCATATGGGGCCAGCGCCCTACTCCTTTGAGCCACAGGCGCTGCCTGAATTTGTGCATTATTGATAGTCAATTTAAACATTTTTTAATTGTTCATTTAATGCTCATTACCACACATGATTAATGGGATAGTCAAGGTGTGAACCCAAAACCCACAGCCATCACAGAGCTGGCATTCTTGGGTTCAGATCTTGGTTCTATCATCTGGACTTCCAAGATTCCAATTTTGGCTCTTCAACTTTCTACCTGAGTGATCTTGAACCAGTTAGTTGTTAACCTGACGACCTCAGCCTTTATCTGTAAAATGGGGAGAAACAACAGTTCCCACGGCAAAGAAGTTTTATGAGGATTATATGCGTTAATATTTGTACAGCATTTAAAATCATACCTGGCACTTTGGAAGCACTAGAGTTACTGGTTAAACAGTAGAAAGTAACCTTCATTTTTCTATTAGGTAAAACTATAGTACCTATCTTACAGAATTATGGTGATGACATTGTAGGGCCCATAATAAATGCTTAAAATGTTATATTGATATTGCTGCAATCTTTACTTCTATAATCTGCTATGAGGATTTGCTGCACTGACTTAGCCTTTTCATTTTTTTGTCCATTGAAAAAGTCTTATTGATTCCACTTTACCTTTCACTGGTAACTCTTTCTACCTGTCCTGTGTTTGTCCTGTCATTTTGCCTTGCGTCATTCGCTCCTTTTACACTGTAGACTCCTCAGGGCAGGGACTTTGTTCTTTGTTTTGGCATGATTGAATAACACTGGGTACACTGGGGTGCTATAAAATGTTAAAGAAGAAAAAGGAAAAAGATGTAATTTACCAAGCAGCAACTGGCTGACAGCTGGTCAGGTCACAGTTGCGTTTGCGGTGCTGATACCCGCTACCGCAGCCAGCCCCATGTAGGGGCGTGGCTGGCGCTCCGGGTCGCGCGCGGTCCGCCTGGGCCACTGGGGGGTGCGCAGCGCTCAGGGAGCGTGAGCCGGCGGGTGGCGCGCAGAGAGCCGCGGGAGGCTGCTGCCTCGGACACGCACTCACACAGGTTTGCGGGCTGCTTTCCGCGCAGTAACTTGGTAAGAGAGACTTGGCAAGTGAGTGAGATGAACTTGGAAGGGGAAAGCGAAAAAGAAATGCAGCGAAGAACTGAAAAAGGAGGGTAGTGGGAGGAAAGGATTCAGTAAGGACCTTGCTCATGCTAGGTCGTGCTTCACAGGCTGTGGTCTTGTTTCTGGAATTTTTCCAAGTGGGAGGAATGTGTTACACGGATGGGGAATATTCTTCCAAAATGCACGACCCAACCGATGCTTATTGTCAAAGTGACCTAACCGAAAGAACTGGTGTTTTGACTTTGCTTCGTGAAAGCCTGAAAAGCAGGAGGAAATGGAGGTATTTTACTACAGTTCTGAGAATACAGTCATTGCTGTTGTACCCTCTCGTGTCTTTGGAAGCAATTCTTCAGTAACAGCACATCTTTTTTAAAAAACATCTGACACCCTTTTTGTCATATTTAATTATTCCTTCTGTACATACGAGTCCATTCTGAATGGTTTAAACTTAATTATAGATTCACAGGAAGTTGCAAAGGCAGCACAGAGAGGCCACATATGCCTTTCACCTCGTTTCATCCAGTGGTTACATCTGACATACTTTGAGTACAACATCAAAACCAGAACATCGACATTGACATAGTTTTCACTCATTGTAATTGAGATCCTTTCAAGTTGTTGCATTAATCAATATTTTGGTCCTTTTTATTGTTGAGTATTTTGATTTGCTTGACTATATCTAGTGGTACACTTTTTCTATCAATAGATTTACAGGGAGTCCCCTGGGTTACCAATGAGATAGTTTCAATAGGTTTGTTCTTAAGTGGAATCTGTATGCAGATTGGAACAAGTACATTTACCTCACCTGTAATAAGCCTCCATTCATACGTGTGAGTCATACATAAGTCAGATGTTTGTAACTTAGGAACTGCCACTACTGAGTTGGAAATTTAGTGGGATTAAAGAGATGCTAGGGTACTTGGTGAAGTGAAAAGTGTGAGGACAAAATTTGAATAAGTTTTGCTTCTCAAAGTGACTTTTTTGTGTGTGTGATAGGGAAAAAGGATGTATAAATTATGTCTTTATTTAAAACAGCAATCATTGGATGATTGGAAAGGAGAAAGGAATAGGGCAGAGGAAATCTGGTACCTCTTAAAATTTTTGCACAGAATGGTAATTTATTCTGTAGATTTACCTTCATTTAAGACTCAGAGTTTTAAAAACTAGTCAAAACTGTTCCTCTGCAACAGGAAATTTCCTGCCAGTGTATGCTCAGTCACATACAGACCCCTCAGGAAACGGCTGGACATGACAGCATGGCTGAAAATGACAGCAAGTGGCTGTTGGGTTTGACAGGGGTCACCCAGAGTCAAAACAGCATCTTCAGCCTGTGGGCAACTATTACAATTAGTAAGGTCAGGATGTTGGGGGTCAGAGACTGGTTCAGTGTTACACTACTCTGACCTTTTATCCCATCTGCTTCTAGGAGAAGCATCTCTTAGAAGTCTCTTTAAGTCAGGTCTTTAAAAGAGAGTGCCATCTTTTGTTTGCATGCCCACAAATGTGAGAAACCTGAAAACTGGAGCCTGCAACTAGCTGAGGGAAATGCGTCACTGCTGAAGAGTCCCCAGAAGAGTTAGGCTCAATCCCTCCCTTTAGCCGTTGGAGAAGTTTCCCCTACCTCACTGTCACCGGCCAAGCAGAGGAGAGTAATATACTTACTACAGTCTGACAGCATTTGTGAATGCTTCGAGTTTTTAGAATTCTCCTTTGAGTTTTTAGAATTCATATTCTGGACTTCCAGAGACATGTTGTCAATTTGCGGAATAAAACAAACCATCGGTCGGGAGCCCTGAGCGGACTTGAGTCTAACTGCTGTAAGTCTCTGTTTTAATGATTTCTGTTAACAGAAAAATATTCCTTATCCTAATCTTTGGGAGAGGAGAGAGGGCAGGCAGGGACGGTGGTTCCAAAGTCTAAAAAAACATGAAGGGACATCATAGCACAAATAATTTATAACTCCTTTTATAGGCAAATAGGCTTTTCCCAATCTTCCAAAGTGGGAATAGAATCATTTGTACTGTCTTTATGCTTAATTCTATTTTGAATAAATATTAGATACTGTCTGTCATTTTCCAGCTGCTCTTCTGGGTCACATCTGTGTGTGTGGATCATAGGTCCCATAGCATGTGGCAGGGTGGATGACTTAGTCATATAGTCTCGAAGGGGTGAACACTTAATTATAAGTCAGGGAATTGAACAAAAGGGCCACTGAATTTTGTTTACTGTCATTATCTTCTTAAACTAATGATGACAGTCATTAGGAAAGTATGATACGCTATATAAATATATTGACTATGGTTCCCAACATTGCAGGCATTGCTTTTTTAAGGAGTGATAAGATAGTTGTTTCCTCTTTTTTTAAAAAAAAGTCTTTTCTTTAAAGAGAATAAGTAGAGTTTTTGAAATAAAATAGAAATGCCTCGTGAACTATGTTGACATAGATATCAAGCATTAGTTGTATAATTACCTTTGGACTATTTTATAATACTACAGTAGTATCCACACTTTGAAGAATGAAACCAAATATAAAGCTTTCCATTTTTCTTTATACTAAAATTCCTTAAAGTTCAAACTCCTTAACCTGATAGTCAGGGTCAACCTCAGCCAAACTCTATGCAAACATTCCATTTTTGTTGAAGTAAAGTCTTGTTTGGTGTTACCAAGGTCAAACTTCTGATCCTGTTTCTCCTGACTAGAACCCCCTCTTCTCTCTCTGAGGTCATGTCACTCATCCTACACAAAACCTGCTCTATTTGCCCAGTTCTCGTGCTGAGCTCTTCAGCTTGATTTAGCACGTCTTAGAGACCAGAATCCAGTTTTATGAATCATGTCCAACACAAAGTAGGTACTTGGTGGTGATGGAACATCCTCAAAGCTGAACCCTGAAGTCAGACATGGCAGTGTGAGTTTTGGCTCAGCCAAGATCTCAGGACCTTGTTAGCTTTGGTTTTTGAGTAAGTTACTCCATCTTTCTGAGCATCAGTCACCTCACTTGTAAAACAGGGATAATAATAATACCTACCCCCAAATTAAGGCTATTGCTAGTATGATACATGCAAAGTACTCTGTGAAAGTTATTATTGTTATAATTAATAGTATTATTATTAGTGAGAACTTTAAAAAGATTTCAGACTTTGCAAAATTAACAAGATTATGACTGAGTGAAGGATGCTGACCATAATACTTGATTGTTTAGGCTTTTCTGTGTCTCTCAGCCCTACTTGCTGTCATCAGAAGGGATAGGGTCCATCTATGCCTATCAACCAGGAAGAGAGACTCTGAAGTTGCCCACCCCCTGAGATTGGACACAAAGAGATAAAGACAGAAAGATTCTTCACTTCCTAGGTCTTAAAAAAGTATGTGTGACTTGGCACAGATTTTATTTTTGGAAAGAGATAATCAAATCATGAATGAATTCCTAAAAAGAAGGGAACAAACACTAGATATTGGCTTAATTAAGATAACCTCATGAAGAGTCACCCATCTTTGAAACTAGTTACATATTCAATCTATAACCTTAGAAAGTGAAAAATTTAATGAATTAACTGGTTATCTGATCTACAGAATACCAAATTCTTAGGTTTTCTGATCTTCCTCTACAAATCAGTTGATGTTTTACTGAGGGATAGCTTTAGTTCAATCAAGAACATAACCATTGGTAACACTAATGTGTAAGCAACCACCTTTTGTGTTTTGATTTACAAATCTACAAGTAATTTGTTTAGACTATAGCATACAATTACAAACAGAAGAGCAATACTTTAAATAAATATCAAGGTAGAATGGGTTTGGGATAAGAGGTATAGTCACAGATTCTAACTTTATCTTATTCTTGGAGATGCACCTTAATTAGTATTTTTTGTTAAGTGATTGGAACCCTATATATACACATGTGTCAAAATAACACTCTCCCTAAGATGTTTCCAAAATTCAGATTATGGAGTGGGGTGCACACATACATAGATGTGCATACATTTCATGATCTTATATGTAGGAGAATCCTAGACACCACAAAAAACTGTTAAAGCCAATAACCACATTTACTAAAGTCATAGCATACAAAATCAACACAAAAATCAGCTGAGTTTTGATACATTAACAATGAACTATCCTAAAAGGAAACTAACAAAACAATCTCATTTCTTTTAATATTGAAAAGAATAAAATAATTAGGAATAAACTTAGTCAAAGAGATAAAAGATTTATACACTGAAAACTATAAATCAGAGATGAAAGAAATTAAAAAATAAAAATAAATGGAAACATATCCCATGTTCATGGTTTGGAAGACTTAATATTCTTAAAATGCCCATGCTATCCAAAGTGAGCTACAGATTCAAAGCTATTCTCATCAAAATTCCAATGACATTTTTTACAAATATGGAAAAAATAATCCTATAATTTATTTGGAATCACAAAAAAAATCCAAAATAGTCAAAGTGATCTTGATGAAGAAAAAAGTTAGAGATGTCACATGTCCTGATTTTAAAATAATATTACAAAGCTACAGTAACCAAAACAGTATGGTACTGACATACAGACAATCATATAGATCTGTGAAACAGAATTCAGAGCCCAGAATTAAACCTACACTTACACAGTTAATGGATCTTCAACAAGGGTGCCAAGAATACACAATAAGGAAAGATAGCCTCCTCAACAAATGGTGTTGAAAAACTATACACATGCAAAAGAATGAGATTGGACCTCTATCCTACATCATTCACAAAAATACACTCAACGTGGATTAGAAACTTGAATGTTAAGATTTGATACTATAAAACACTCTAGAAGAAAACAGAGGAAAAGCTTTTTGACATTGGACTTGACAATGATTTCTTTCATATGACACCAAAAGTATATAAGCAAAAATAGGCAAGTGGAACTACATCAAACTAAAAAGGCTTTTGCACAGAAAAGAAACAATCAATAAAGTAAAAAGGTAACTTATGAAATGGGAGAAAATATTTGCAAATCATATATGTAAAAGGAGTGTAATCTCCAAAATATGTAAGGAACTCCTACAAAACAAATAGCATGATTAAAAAATGAACCAAAAAATGATCAATATTTCTTCAAAAACATACAAATGGCCCAAAAATATATGAAAAGATATGTATAAAAAAGACAGCAAGTATTAGCAAGAATGTGGAGCACAGGGAACTCTCATACACTGCAGGTGGAAATATAAATTAGTACAGCTATGGAAAACAGTATGGAGGTCCCTCAAAAATTTGAAATACACGTACCATATGGTCCAACAATTTCACTTCTGGGTATATAAAGTCAGAATCTCAAGGAGATACCTGCAGTCTAGTGTTCATTGCTGTGGTATTCACAATAGCAAAGTCACGGAGATCACAGATCACTGTGTCCAATGACAGATGAATAAAGAAAATATGGTATTGATGTACAATAAAATATTATTCAGCCCCAACAAAGAAGGAAATCCTGATATTTTTGACAACACGGATGGATCTGGAGGGCATTATGTTAAGTGAAGTAATGCAGTCACAAAAGGGATAAATACACTTATATGAGGTCTCTAAAATAGTCAAACTCATAAAAGCAGAGAACAGAATGGTGGTTACAGGGACTAGAAGGAGGGGGAAATGGGAAATTGCTGTTCAGTTGGTATAAACCAGCAGTCTCTGATGTCTTTGGCACCAGGGGCCAGTTTCATGGAAGACAATTTTTCCATGATGGGGGATGGGCATTAGAGTCTCATAAGTAGCAGGCAACCTAGATCCCTCACACATGCAGTTTATAGTTGGGTTTGTGCTCCTGTGAGAATGTAATGCCAGGCTGATGTGAGAGGACATGGAGCCCAGGCTGACGGGAACTATGGGGAACAGCTGTAAATACAGATGAAGCCTCACTCACCTGCCGCTCACCTCCTGATGTGTGGCCCAGTTCCTAATAGGCAGCGGACCTTCATGGGTCCACAGCCCCTGAGTTGGGGACTGCAAGAATAAACAATGCAAGATGAATGAGTTGTTGAGGTCTGCTGTACAGCATAGTACCTCTAGTCAATAGTACTGTACTAGGAACTTAAAATTCTGTTAAAACAGTAGATTTCATGGTAAGTGTTCTTGCCACAAACAAAACAAGACTTACTAAATATAGGAACATGAGGAAACTTTTGGAGGTGATGGATATATCTATTACACTGATTGTGGTGATGGTTTCACAGGTGCATACATATGTCCAAACTCATTAAATTGCTTATATTAAATTAAATATGTACCGTTTGATGTAAAATCCATTATAGCTCAATAAAACTGTTAAAAATAATACGGTAAGGTTCACTTTAAAACCAAAATGTAGTGAACATAATCTAACTTTTCAATGTTTCAGATTGCTTAGGGTCATCAATGTAAACTTCATCTATAATGGCAAAACTCAAAAGTGCTAGTTGGTTGAAGATATTTTTAGTATTTTTCTCCTGCTTTCAGTCTTATTGGGGAATCATCAAGAAAAATGTATTCAAAAGTTCCACACTAGGAAACTTAAAAAATATCCTTTTAATACAGAAAATTTCTAGTATGTTCCAAAGTAGGCAAAATAGTGGAATGAATGTCCAGCTTCAATGATAATCAATTCTTGTCTGTTGTATTTTACTGGTCCCTACATCTTTCCTCCCCTGCTACTCCCACCACAATTATTGTTAAATTACTTCCAAGTAAATCCAAGTCGTCATGTAATTTGATTCACGCATGAGTCAGTATATATCTCAAAAAGATAAGAAACCCCCCCCTTTTTTTTGGCTGGGGCTGGGTTTGAACCCGCCACCTCCAGTATATGAGGCTGACATCCTACTCCTCAAGCCATGGGCACCACCAAGATAAGAACCCTTTTAAGAATAACTGAAATATCATTAAACCTTAAATATAACCAACATTTCTTTTTTCTTTTAATTTTTATTTTTCATTGACAAAATTGGTACAGAGAGACATTTTGACATATGTATACAGTGTGTAATGATCAACTCAGGATAAATAGCACATCTATCACCTCAAACATTTCCTTAATATTGTAAAGTATTCGGACAGTCTCCAAATATCCTTGATTTGCTCTCTCTCTCATTCTTTCTCTCTCACACTGTCTCTCTTTCTAAATTTGTTTGAATCCAAATTTAAAGAGTTCACGCTTTCCTTGGTCTTTTAAATCTCTAGGTTCAATCACCTCTCATCTGTTTCTCCCTCCACCCTTGCAATTTTTTGATGATGAATCCTGGGGTTTTTTTGTCCTACAGAATTACTAATATTCTGGATTTGTTGATTTACATAACTTTTATTTTTTATTTTTTATTTTATTATTTTTTATTAAATCATAATTGTGTACATTAGTGCAATCATGGGGCACAATGTGCTGACTTCATATACAATCTAAAATATTTTCATCAAACTGTTTAACAAAGCCTTCATGGCACTTTCATAATCACTATATGTAGACATTGTTATTCTACATTTAGTGAGTTTCACCTGTACCCTTCTAAGATATACCGTAGGTGTGACCCCACCAATCGCCCTCCCTCCACCCATCCTCCCTCTCCCCTCCCCTCCCTTACCCTTTCCCCCATATTCTTGTGCTATAATTGGGTTTTAATCTTCATATGAAAGCTATAAATTAGCTTCATATTAAGGCTGAGTACATTGGATACTTTTTCTTCCATTCTTGAGATACTTTGCTAAGAACAATATGTTCCAGTTCCAGATTTACATGACTTTTAAAATGTTATCCTCAAATTCCAAAATTCTGCCTTCCTCAACCTAATTCTCATAAAATTGTTTCCCTTTTAAAGAAAAATTGCAACTTGTTGTGCTTTTGCCTATTGCCATGAGGATCCTCTAGTCCTTATTTTGCCTAATTTTGACAAATATCTTTCCAGTCTTTAACCCCCATGGTTTACCTAACACTTCTTCCTGAAAGAACTTGGCCCACCTGGAGGGCTCTTTCAGTCAGGTTTCAAAATGTGTACTGGACTACTTACCCTGGGAGCTTGCTCAACTTTCTCTAAGATTGCAAGACATAACCAGTAAACAATAGGTGATGTTTGGATTTTTTAAATTGTGCCACATGACTACCTTTTTAAAAGTATTTTTCTGTTAGTAAAACCTTCTGTTTTCAAGGTTTGCTTTAACAAATAAACTTTAAATAAACAAATAGAAACATTTACTATGAGATTATAGATCTGAAATTTGCTTTAACAGGATGGGAGAGGTGGAGTGGTGGTTTAGGTGTAATAAGATTGGCCATCGTTGAAATGATTGTAGTCGGGTAGTGCCTACGTGAGGGCTCCTTACATTATTCTATTTCTGTTTAAATTTGAAAATTTCCACAAAATGATGTAAAAACAAGTCATACCGTGTTACCAAAACTAAGTAATGACACATTTCATTTTGGGGGCCTAGTTTGTAACACCTTTTTTTGGCAAGAATCATCAAAAATTCATGTTTAAGGCACAATGTACTTGTTTTTTTCATTTTGCAACTGTGATTTACCTAAAAACAAGTCACTTTTAAGTGAAAAAAAAAATCAGCATACAAATAATATTTAAATACAATGGAGAAATGGTTTGGAGTAAATGAAAATATGACTCACATAGAGGTTGTTCATAGGTGTTGTGATTTGTCTACACTGCCTTTCCTAAGACTCTCTAGTGTGACAGAACTCACTGGCCCACCCTCGTAACCTCCCAATAGCTGATAGAATACTCTCAGAAGAGCAGTGACAGCAAGACCCAAACCACTGGATTATCCCATAAGAAACGATTGCTAACCTGGATTATGAAGGTCACACTACATGCACTCTATGCTGCAATGCCAGATGAGCATTCAGGTCCTATGCTTCCAAGGTGAAGGTCAAAAGCAAATTTTTTCCAAAAACCTATCACTTTTAAACTTTGTTATTAGTAATTATTTCATTTTCTTCATTATTTCTTAGTTATTATTCCATTCAACTGTTGAAAAGATAAATACCTCATGCTTACACTATTCATACATACTGGAAAATACTTTTTTTAAAATTTCAGATTAATGTGGGGGAACAAACGGTTAGGTTACAATGTTTGTGCTTGTTAGGTGAGGTCCCTGTTGTAGTTGTGCTCTTCACCCAGGAGGAGGTGTGTCATAGACCCATACACTGTGCCCATTAGGTGACAGCACACCAGTCCCCCTCTCTCTTCTCCTTTTCCCCTCCATCTCCCCAGCTTGAATTAAATTTAGTAACCCTCGGTAGAGTGCTGTGGCATCATAGCTCACAGCAACCTCAAACTCTTGGGCTTATTTTCTTGTCTCAGCTCCCAAGTAGCTGGGACTATAGGCGCCCACCACAATGCCCAGCTATTTTTAGAGACGGGGGTCTCACTCTGGCTCAGGCTGGTCTCAAACTCATGAGCTCAAGCAATCCACCTGCCTTGGCCTCCCAGAGTGCTGGGATTACAGGTGTGAGCCACAGCGCCTGGCCTAGATAATACTTTTTAAAGGACATATATCCTTCCTTAATAATAATTTTCTATTACCTTCTTAGCATTACATTTAATGTGATCAACAGTAATTAATTTTTAACTGTAATCAGCTATGCAATTGCAAAATTTATATGTATTGACTTCAGTATATCTTTTCTGAAAGTCGCTTGAATTTAACGTCATATATGCAATTCCCAGTCAGTCTAGTTGAGGATAATTAAGGGAAAAAGAGTAAGAACTCTAAATATAATAGACAGGAAGAAAACTGGATGCACAGTGAGAGAAGATGATTTTGGATAAAGCCTTGGAAGGCGTAAGGAGGACCTGGGGCTTGAGGTACTGCCTTAGAACTGGGTTTGGGTTCGAGGGGATAGCGTAACCACCAGTGACAAGAAAGGCTGGCACTTTGTGCATTGTGAGGTCGTTTTCATGTCCCAGCTTAAAAACTACTGCTTTGAGAGGCCTAGTAGGTTCATTCAAATTTCCAGAAGTTTCTCCATTATAGAATAGCTAAGTTAGTCGCATTCTTAGGCCACCACTATGAGTTAGCTAGTTGGAGACAATATGTCTGGTCCATAGAGCAGAAAGGTGTTGGACATTCTAAGGGAAAAATACCAAACACCAAAAATGTCCCCTGGTATGTGTGTGTTTATCTACAGCGGAGTAGTATGAGTTTGCAATTGTTGGAGCTCTTGTACAGAAAGACTCTAGAAGCGTTTAGTGAGTAAAAGGTGGGAAATCAAAATTTAATTATACTTATTACTGTCGCTTAAAAACCTGAAGAAATGTCATTGGTGATATTTTTACTTCTATGTATGTAAAATTGTTTTTACAGATTCCCACAGGCCTGGCCACAACCCCATAAAATTCCCCGTAAGCTATTAAGTTGCCCAACTTGAAATTCTCTTGTCATAGACTTTTCAGGAATTTGATCCTCTCAACTGGTAAGGGGTTATTCCATGCCAAAATCTCCCAGTACCTCTGAGTACTCCACAGCTACATAGTACACGTTCTCCATAGCTACTTTTTAAAATTTGTAATCAGAATCAAAGTAGAAAGTCTATTTGCTGCTCCTTGTAATACCCTCCCTCAATAAGACTAATGTAAAGAATTCTAAGTGTCTAGCTTTGTAAATATTTTATGTTTTGTAAAAAAAATTTAGAAAAATAGTTCAATAGCACATGTGAATAAATTTTTATTACTCCTTTATTCTCCACCAAAATTAACTGAGAAAAATAAATGAGGGCGGCAGACTTTCAAGTGGGGAAAGTAAGGAAATAGCCAATCACCGTAAGCTTCAAATTCCTCATGGGCATTAGGCCCCCAGATACCCTGATCAGTTGCCTACCTGACAATAAAGCACAAATAATTTTCCACAGTAAAAATAGAAGCAACATTTTATACATGTACTTTAGAAATACATATAGGGTGTTTTTTTAAGGGGTTTTTCAAGGTTTGCCTTAACAAATTTCAAACATACAGAAAATGTCAGGCAAAATAAAAACATGACATCATATTTACATAATCATACTTTATCTAAAGTGATAGTCGTTACCCTAAATTCTTACCTTGGTATGGTTCTGTGCTCTTTGCCAGGCCCTATGGTGCATCCAAGTATTCTTAACCTTTAAGATTACCTTTGCAAGATAAGAATCGTAAATAACTTAGAAAATTTCTTAGTAAAGGATTTTGCAGTATTCTTATGGTCTCCTATTACTATATGTATATGTTTCCATTTGGCGAGATACCTAGTCAGGACTTGTACAGCTAACATATTTTTGTATGTTTCTTTAACAAAAAAAGCTCTCCTTATCTTAGAAACACATCTGTGTTTTGTGTTGCAGGGGTTGCTATAGCGAGCGTATGTATTTTATGAAATACCAACCAGAGTAAACAGACATAGCAGTGCCGCAGGCATCAAGACGATACCAGCATTTGTGTTATAAATGTATAAATATGTATGTATGCTTCAGGATTCTCTCTGTGCAAAACATTAACTCCTTAACAAGTTACCAAGGTGAGGAAAGCTAAGGCCCAAGTGACTGAATTTTTAAAGGGGGCCACGAAAGAAAGCCATCTCTTTGGGAGACCTGTTGATATAAATGACAAAAGTTTGGGAGCCATTCCCGAAATCTTGGCCAGGAGGCCTAGGAATTAAATTTGTCATGTGGTTCTTAGCCAAGAATAAAGAATTAAATTTTTGAATTGGAGTTTAGTTATTTAACAATCTAAAATAATCCACTGCTGAACAGTGGATTCCCATAAAAACGATAAGGACTGAGGCTGTTTTATGTACTCCACTGCTTTGGAAATACACAGCCAACAAATGACGACTGGATTTATTTTGTTCTTACTATGTCCCAGACCGGGGTCTATGCTTCTGACATGTATTATCTCATGGCAGAGACATTTAAGAAGATACCCAGGCTTTCTTTAGTAAATTACTGTCCTGTGTAAAAATAAAAAAGGAAGAAAGGGAAGGATAGAGGGGGGGAAGGGGAAGGAGGAGGACTAGAATAAAAAATAAGATACCAGTAGACTGTATATAAGAGTATAAAATATAAGATACAGTCTACTGGTATCTTATGTTTTATTCTATTGGTAAAAATAATTTACCACTCTACTTACGAAATTAAAGGAGGGCCATCTCAATATGATTCATATATATACATTATATATGTACATATATATATTTATATTGAGAGAGATATATTTATACTGATATATATATATGGAGAGAGAGAGAGAGGGAGAGAGATTCTCTAGTTAGAATCCTTGAAAAGTCATTTTGATCTCAAAATCTACTTCGTACAAGCATACTCTTATATATCTTGTGGGCAATTATTCTTAAATAATTTCAGTAGCCGTAATATAGAGTAACTAAGTATGATTACAGGAGATAAAGCAAAGCTTTGAAAGAAAATTGTTTCTTAAGCACTTTAGTTGAAAACTCATGTGCCACAAAGCCAAGGTACCTATCCTGTTTCTGCACAGTGAAATAAATGAAATTTCTCATTTCTTTCATCTCTCTCTCTCTCTCTCTTTTTCTTTTTCTTGAGAGACAGAGAGAGTCTGACTTTGTTGTCTAGGCAGGGGGCCAGTGGCATCATCACAGCTCACAGCAACCTTAAACTCCTGGGCTCAAGTGATCTTCCTGCTTTAGCCCCCCAAGTAGCTGGGAGTACAGGCACATACCACCATGCCCAGCTAATTTTTCCATTTTTAGTAGAGACAGCATCTTGCTATGTTGCTCAGACTGGTCTTGAACTCCTGACCTCAAGTGATCCTCCTTGGCCTCAGAAAGTTCTAGGATTCCAGGCATAAGCTGTGGCGCCTGGCTGAAATTCTTCATTTCTAAATCTCAAAGAATGAGTCAAACCGGACTTAATGAAGAAATTGACACTCCAGTTTTTTCAACTTCAACTCATATTCTAAGCAATCTTATTCAGACTAACTTCAAATTCATGAGAAACAGCATATACGCATGCTTGAAAGACTTCCCTGAATTTAAGGGGTGCAACAATTCCAACAAATTATGTGATCTTATTTGATCCCGAAGCTGCCTCAAAGAGAGTCCATCATCCGTTCATGTTGCCAGCCTTTCCAGGCACTGATTCATAATGATTAAATGGGATCAAAACTGTGTGGCCAGCAGATTTAGCAATTAGTACCAAAACACCCAGCAAGCGCAAATCACTTACTTTGGCGTTTGGAAAGTGTGTCTTGGTACATCTTTAGGTCTTTACATTTTATCAATCTCATAGGAAAGAACAATAATCCAAAGCAAATCAAACCTACCTCCCTGCCCCCCAAGTCTACCAACACATTTGAATGTTTAAACACTGGCTGTGAGGGACAGGTTCAGAGGTGAATATGGACCATGGCACTTCTGCAGCTTCACAGATTGGTTAATATTAAACAAACACATATTGCAAACCATGCCTTATTACAAGGTTGTTTTTGAGATTCCATGGGTCAGGGTCAAAACCTGCCCTTTTCCAGCTTTACCACAGGGCTAATCAATAGTTTAACACATGAAACAGTAACTAATACACAGTAGCAATACATTCCAGAGCAAGAGCTGTTAAAACTAATTTAACTCTGTAATCCGTTTTGCTAATGTCATATCACTCTTACAAAAGAAGAGCAATAAAAGTATTTTGAGGCTCAAAAGTGATAGAAGATATATAAGCGGATGTTTATAATGCTTATATATCTTCTATCACTTTTGAGCCTCAAAATAACCTTGTCTAAGTTTCTATTAGAGACAGTTTTAAAGAGAAAACTGAGTTCCAGAATATTCTCTTATTGAAAAAGACATTAAGTCATTGTGACATTGAAGTTGGAGACAATTTTTTAGACCTACATAAAACAAATAATTGCATAATGTTTACACAGGTGCCAGATACTCTTCTAAATGTTTTATAAGCATTAATTTTCTTAATCCTTATGCCAAGGATAGGCAACTATTATTATTTCCTTTTTACAGATGAGGAAACGGAGGCACAGAAAAGGCAAATAAGTTGCTCAGAGTTGGACAGTCAGATTTAAGTCTAGGCAGTCTAGAATTCTTATAGTTTCCTGCCTTAGATTTAAGTCTTTTATTCATCATGAATTAACTGAGCAGGGATTAGATCCAGAGCCAATGTGCTCTCATGTCATTGGGCAGCCCTATGTTTGATAAAAAGAGTTTGAAATTGCAGTGAGAAAACAATAATGCACTTATCAGAACATAGCATGTAACAAAGGGTAAAAGCTGAGCTTATTTGAACCGAGGAAAAAGAAAACCTATACCTTATAGCAGATATAAATGCAGACATAAATATAGGTTACACATCTCTCTCTTCAAACATATAACATATAATTCATACATTTATATATATGTGTATATTGACAAAACTCTAGTATCATTCAACTGAACTGTAAAGCTCCCCAGTTATAAAAAAAGCTCTCAGATTTATGTTTTAAATAAAACAGAGCCAATGTTAGGAAGCAGAAGGAAAAGCTAAAGGCACAGAGACACCAGTGAGCAGTATTCTGGGCCCACTGTAGATGTTCAACAATTACTTGCTTAATGAGTGATGGGTTAATCAACTGATTGAAAACAGGAAAGGGAATTAAAAAAAAAAAACTAAAGACAATTCATTGTCTTCACTAAAGGCTATTTACTTTCACCTATGGTGAAATTTTTGATTGGGGAAATTAAATAGAAATATGTAGAATTGGAGTTTCATGTCAACGCTGAGAATTGTATACCCAGTGTATAAAATTGGACAAACACTCTGATTTTTCTTTGACCACTGTATACGTGTAGTTACCATTAATTTACATTGCTAAGTCTTGTAGTGCAAGCAATGGTAAAAGGAGCTTCATGAGAAGAAAGAAATTTACCCAGTTTGAACTGCAGTTGTATTTATGGTGTATTTTAGGGTTTTAAAATTTCATTTTCGAATTTATTAAAATAAAAGAATGTGTGACATTTACTTGCTACCGCCAGTGGTCCTGGCGTATCTTTAGGAATTGTATTGTGTTTTATAAGTGAGAAAATGAAGGCTCACTAGAGTTTACTAAACTGACAGCACAACTGGTAATTGATAGAGTTAGAACTTGAACCCAAATCTTCTGACTCGCAATCTAGTGCTGAGTGTTAGCATCACAGACGAGAAGAACATGTTGAGACTTTCAGATCCTGGGGACAACAGAAGGCTTCTCATGTAGCTTAGAGGGAATAAGCAGAGAAGGTTTCAAGCCCAAAACAGTGAAGTTTCTCTCAGGCTTCCTTAGAATAAGCTAATGCTAAACATTTTAAGCAAACTTCAAAGGAGATGCCATTAGCCTTTTAAAGAGAGAAAGGATGCAAGCAAAACTATTTGAGCCCATATGATTGTCTTATGCACATGTAAAAATCAGATCGCCAGTCCAAAAAGTAGGCATCAGTCCTCTGTTACTCACCACAGTATACTAGACAGTCTTAGAGAATTTGAGACTATAGGCAACTTGCAAATTAAGAGATTAATATTGCTGGGAAATTACTCATATAATTCACTTAAGCATCAATCTTTTATGTGTCATATAAAATAATTTAGAAAAGTTTAAATACAGTAGAACCTCTATAAGCTGACCATCCAAGGAACTGTACCAAACTGGCCAATACACAGAGATGGCCATAAGGAACTTCCGCTGTGTACGTGTGGTGCACGTCTGGTCTACGAAAATTAGGTCGACTTAAGGAGGTGGTCAGGGTAGGGAGGTGGTCAATTACAGAGGTTCTACTATATATCAAAACTTAGATGCTAAGTTTTAAAATAATCTTCAAATATTGGGCGGTGCCTGTGGCTCAAAGGAGTAGGGCGCTGGCCCTATATACTGGAGGTGGTGGGTTCAAACCCAAGTCCTGACCAAAAAACTGCAAAAAAAAAAAATCTTCAAATACGGAGGAAGGAGTAGCGCCAAGATTTCTATAGTTAACATATTCAGTTCCTACAAGACTTGTAATTACCTTTTTTTCATATATTTTACATTATTTGAAGAAACATGCCTCGGGAGCCTGAGCTCTTCTGTTCTTAGCCAGATTTATAATGTAAATCCTGATGGTCCAAACACAAAGTAGAAGCACAGCCCACACAGACACTCTCTGCAAGGATGCAGCGAAGTGGACAACCTCATGCTACCCACCATCTGCAGTAACTCTATCATCGTAATTTATAACAAAGTACATTTCTTGTATATGCCTGAAATCATGAGCTCTAAGTATGTGGCACTGCTAGGCCGAACTTTTTAATGACCTCATTTGTATTGAACAGAACAAAGAAAAGACACAGTGTCCAAAGTCCCCTGAGATCCCTGCAGGGACCCCTCTCGTGGTGTTTTCCATCATTCCAGAAACACCTGGCAGCCAAGAGCTCCTTGCCTTTGCTCATGCTATTTGCTGTGCCTGCAACTCTTATTCATTCTTTCAGCTTGACCCGCCTGTCACCTCCTACAGAAAGTCTTCCCTGTACCTTTCAGGCTGAGTTGGGTGCCACACTTCTCCTACCCTTTAGACCGTGTGGGCATTTCATGCGTATCAGCACAGCCTACGTAAGTATGGATTCACCTGGGAGATGAGGTCTTGAGAGAAGAGATTGGGTCTTATTTTTTATGATCTCTTTTGCCTTTGCCCCTGGCACGTGTAGGTGTTCAGTTATACTGGTTGAATGAATGAGAAGGCTTCTTACTATGTCATAATAAAGATCATCTCATAGCATCGTAAAAAAAAAAAAATGGATCTCCATTTTTCTCAACAATATTTTGAGATCCACGATAATTGCATCCTGTAGGTGGGGAACAAAACAGTTCATCCTTTCAGAACAAGCTTAAGATGTATAATTTTATCCAGATTCTAAATAGCTCATAAGCACCCATTCAGAATTGAGCTTTTTTTCATGGAGTTGTTTGCTAGTCAAGTACTGAAAATATTCTCTCTAAAATTAGAGATTTAACTGGTGGTTAATGGCTGGGATTCATTAACACTTGTTGAAAAACCTAAAAGAGAAACTCTTTGTTTTTGTTTCTAATTATGTTTATTCTTTTTCTAGTAATAAAATGATTCATATTTTTTAAAAGTTAGTTGGCAAATATAGATGAGAAAAGAGAAAGATTATCTATATTTCCACAGTCTGGAAATAACTAGTTATATGTTGATATATGTTATTTCCTTTTGCATATACTTTATATATTATATACATAATTAAAAAACAATACAGGGATCATATTGTTAGATTTTATATCTTTTTATAACATCATAATTACAATTTTTCCATGTCCTTATTATCTTTGAACACATGCTTTGTAATTACTGCTTAATATTTTTGGGAGGCAGCTCTCTCTAAAGCAACTAATGGGTCCTTGCATATAGCAACCCACGTTTACGTCTCACAATTGGCTCTGAGCATAAGTAAGAACTATTGCATTTAATATATTGCAAGATCCATCAGTTAGAACAGTTATTAGAATGTTTCTTGTTGCCACTTCATAGATAAGTTCTAAAGAAAAGTTTTGAATGCACGGATTGAATCAGTGCCTTTAAGAAAGCCTTTCATTCAACATTTACACAGTACCTACTATGAGTCAGGAATAGTCTAATGCTAATCAAGGCAAGCAAACAAAAGAGATTATTTATAACTATCCCAAATTGGCTGTCTAGACACACTTGAATCCATCCCCCAAACTTTTAAATAGGCCATCTGCCTGGAAGTCTCCCCTCTGTTGCTGCCCTGTTGAGTAAAGTCAAAACATTTACTTTTTCTGAGTAAGCATACCTCTATTTAAAGAAAGACTGGTGCTACTATACTCCCAGTCCTCCAAGAGTTATAATTCCTAACTAAAGCAACCCATAAAGAACAAAAAGTTCAGTTAATGTTACCAGGCTGAGCACTACTAACTCTCATAGCAAAGAATGGGCACGCTGATCAGTAAGACCTGGGAAGGACGCTGACTACACATGGCTCTACCCTGAGTTGCTTGGACCCCACCGGTAGAAACGAGTTCTCGGTACAGAAACCTGCTCTCTCTCTGCTGAGCAGAACTGACTCAGGAAATCCTTTCAAATTCACTGAAAAGTGAGTCTGGAGATGTCAACACTGTTATTTAACCTCTCTCTTCCCAAATTCATTTGAAGAATACTTTTTGAAGGATATGCATTCCTTATTTCAACAGTCTGGATAGACTACTAAAAAGCCAGCCTGAATATATCTTTGGTGAGTAGAGAAACTGATTCTTTTACCCCGTTTCCTTTAAAAGTCCTCCTGAGTGCTCCAGTCTCCCACACGGCTTAATGGGTTACAGCTTGTGAAACCATTGGAGTCCAAATTCAAGAAAGTTGATATCAGGTTTACAAGTTCAATCACTAATGAAATTGCCAAATCAAAATGCATCAAAATTTGATTTGCTTCTAAAGAAAAGGGATGGGTAAAGGTATGAAAAAGAGCAACAGAAATCAATGTGCTGTGATCCAAGAAGAATGTAATTTGTAAACCATTTTTTGCCAGTAATGAGAAAAGCGGTTGACTCAACCTAGCACTGCATTAATGCTACATTCTGTGAGAAGAATTTACAGGAACAAGGTGATTTGGTTATTTAGAAAGTGATGTTATACTTAATTGTAGATCTCATGGCAGTGTTATTTTTCTCAAAATAGGCATATTTAAGGCTAAGAATCATTCTTTAAAGCAAGTTTTTAAAATTTCTAATTTAACATGTAGAATTTCAGTCCTTTTTTTTTTTACCCACCCACAAGTTCACAGACCTTGTTATGTGATTTATCTGCTTAGGTAGAACCTGAGAATGAATTTGTGACACTTTTCTCTGCATCATGTCAATGTAGAATCAAAAAATGAAATGGACCAATATATCCACATGACGGATTATCTCCCAACTAGATTTTTTTTTTCCAGCTGAGACTAAAGACAGGCAATTTTCTATTCAGGTCTGTAGCAAAGTCAATAAATTTTTCAACTTGAACCAAACTTATTTGCTAATTTTGCAATATTGTGGCTGACTATTCAAACACTTCCAAAATGCTCAATTGTATAATTGTAAAGGTGGTTTAGGTTGGGTCAGAGAGAGGAACATGCCATCAACTGAGCAATGTCCTCAGAACTCATGGGTCATTGGATTTCACTTGATGGGGTTTTTAGAATGAAAATCAGGGGCCCTGCCAGGGGCTTCAACTAGGAAGCCCTGTGGGGCCTCATATTTGGAAAGGGTCTCAAATTTAGACATTTTGAAGGAATCATTGAATGAGGTTATTTGATATGCTCATTTGTATTTATATGTGTATTAAGGTATTATTTTGCTAAATAGAAAAATTTTAAATGTACTATAGTTTAGTAATCCTGTTCAGAATTAAAACAATTTTTTAAAAATACATCTGATCCTCCAAAAAATAGAAGTAACTCAACTTTTCTGTATATCTGAGAGGACCCACCAAGGGGACTTAGAAAATTATTAATCTTTACTTCTCTGTTTGCAATTGATTTGATGTGCGGCTTTTGAGGGAGGTAATATTTCAATTTTGTCTTCTTTTATCTCTTATTTTTTTATTCTGTAAATTGAGATTATTATAGAATCATGAAAAAAGAAACTTGTAGAATACCTAAGCTTTTTTTTTTTTTTTTTGTGACAGAGCCTAAAGCTGTCACCCTGGATAGAGTCCCATGGCATCACAGCTCACAGCAACCTCCAATTCCTAGGCTCAAGCGAGTCTCCTGTCTCTGCCTCCCAAGTAGCTGGGACTGCAGGCACCCACCACAATGCCCAGACATTTTTTGGTTGCAGCCGTCATTGTTGTTTGGCGGGCCAGGGTTGGATTCGAACCTGCCAGCTCAGGTGTACATGGCTGGCACCTTAGCCCATTGAGCCACAGGCGCCGAGCCTAACATTTTCTTCTAGGATTCTTATACTTTCCTGCCTAAGGTTCATGTCTTATCCATCCCATTAAGAGTTAATTTTTGTGAGTGGTGAGAGGTGTGGATCCTCCTTCATTCTTTTACATATGGCTATCCAGTTTTCCCAGCACCATTTATTGAACAGGTATTATTTTCTCTAGTATATGTTTTCATCTGTTTTGTCAAAGATCAGATAAGAATGAGGATGATTCTATTTCTGGGTTCTCTGTTCTGATCCACAGGTCTATGTCTTTGTTTTTGTGCCAGTCCCATGCCATTCTGGATACTATTACCTTCTAGTAAGTATAGCTTAAATGCTGGTAAAGTGATGCCTCCCTTTTCAATCTTTTTTTTTTGAGACAGAGCCTCAAGCTGTCACCCTGGGTAGAGTGCCGTGGCATCACGGCTCACAGCAACCTCTAATTCCTAGGCTCAAGTGAGTCTCTTGCCTCTGCCTCCCAAGCAGCTGGGACTACAGGCGCCCACCACAATGCCTGGCCATTTTTTGATTGCAGCCGTCATTGTTGTTTGGTGGGCCCGGGCTGGATGCGAACCCGCCAGCTCAGGTGTACGTGGCTGGCGCCTTAGCCCATTGAGCCACAGGCACCGAGCCCTTTTTTTTTTTTTTTTTAATTAAGTCATTTGTACATAGATCATGAATACGTTTATGCCATTACAGGATTCAATGTGTTGATTATTTATACAAATTGGAGTGCTTACATCCTCCTAATCAACATAGCCTTCATCTCATTTACCCAGTTACAGCTTTAAGATATTTGTGTTCTACACCTGATAGATCCAACTTGTACTTGCAACATGCTCCATAGGTGTGGTCTCTCTACTAACCCTCCCTTTATTGATCCATCTCCTTCCCTTCCCCTCTTCCTCCCCTTCCATCATTCATCCTAGGCTATAGTTGTGTTTCATTTTTCATATGCAAGTGTGAGTGATTATAAATTGGTTTCACATTGGATATTTTTTTTCCATTCCTGAGATACTTTACAAGAAGAATATTTTCCAGCTCCATCCATGTAAACATAAAAGAGGCAAATTCTCCATTTTTTAATGCTGCATAGTATTCCATAGTGTACATATACCACAATTTATTAATCCATTCATGGGTCAAAGGGCACTTGAGCTTCTTCCATGACTTGGCAATTATGAATTGAGCTGCAATGAACAATCTGGTGCAAATATCTTTATTGCAAAATGAGTTTTGGTCCTTTGGATATACACCTAGACATTGAAGGATCAAATGGCAGGCCTGCATTTAGATCCCTGAGAGTTCTCCAAACTTCCTTCCAAAAGGAATGTACTAGCTTGCCTTTCCACCAGCAGTGAAGAAGTGTTCCCTGTTCTGCACATCCACACCAACATCTGAAGCTTTGGGATTTTGCGATGTGGGCTACTCTTACTGGAGTTAGATGGTATCTCAGAGTGGTTTTGGTTTGCATTTCTCTGATGATTAAAGATGATGAGCATTTTTTCATGTGTCTGTAGACCATGTGCCTGTCTTCTTCAGAGAAGCTTCTGTTCAAGTCTCTTGCCCACAATGAAATGGAATCACTTGTTTTTTTCTTAGTAATAAGTTTGAATTCTCTGTGGATTCTGGTTATTAGACCTTTGTTGGAAATATAACTTGCAAAGTCCTCTCCCATTCTGAGGGCTATTTGCTTTACTTAGTGTGTTCTTGGCAGTGCAGAAGCTTTTTAATTTGATCAGATCCCAATAATGTATTTTTGATGTTGCTTCAATTGCCCGGGGGGTCCTCCTCATAAAGTATTTTCCCAGGCCAATTTTTTCAAGCATTTCCCCTGCACGCTCTCTAAGAATTTTTATAGTTTCAGGCCTTAAGTTTAAGTCCTTTAGCCAGCGAGAGTCAATTTTTTTTAGAGGAGAAAGGTGTGGGTCCAGTTTCAGTCTTCTACAAGTTGCCAGCCAATTCACCCAGCACCATTTGTTGAATAGGGAATCTTTCCCCCAATTTATATTTTTAATGGGCTTATCAAAGAATCAACATTGTTAAAATGTCTATACTACCTAAAGCAATTTACAGATTTAATGCGATCCCTATTAAAGCACCTCTGTCATACTTTAAAGACCTGGAAAAATTAGTACTTTGTTTTATATGGAAAGAGAAAAAACCTCGAATAACCAAGACATTACTCAGAAATAAAAACAAATCGGGAGGAATCATGCTTCTAGACTTCAGACTATACTATAAATTGATAGTGATCAAAACAGCATGGTGCTGGCACAAAAAATAGAAAGGTAGGTGTATGGAACAGAATTGAAGACCAAGAGGTTATCCCAGACACTTACTGTCATTTCTGATCATTCTTTTTTCTTCCTCAGTTTGGATCATCTCAATTGATCTGTCCTCAAGTTTGCTAGTTCTTTCTTCTACTGCTAAATTCTGTTGAGATCCTCTAGTGAGTTTTTCATGCAAGTTGTTTGTTAAAATATAATTTCTAGATCTCTATTAACATCCTTTCTCTGATAAGACATTGTTCTCACACTTCAGCTTTGTGCCCATCATTTCCTTTAGTTTTTGAAACACATTTAAAACAGCCCATTTAATGTCTTTGGCTAATAAGGCAGCATCTGGCGTCCCCAAGAACAGTTTCTACTATTTTCCTGCACATAAGGCAATACTTCTAGGTACTGGTGCATGTCTCAGAAATTTTTGTTGAAAACTAGACATTTTAAACAATGCAATGTGTCAGGTCAGGAAGTCAGATTCCTCCTTCTCCTCAGGATCATTGTGGCTGTGTTTGTTGCTATGTGGCTTTTCAGAACTAATTCAAAGCCTCTCTGGGCATCTCATTTCCCAGCTTTCCCTTGGAAGCTTTGTGTTTAGCTTGAACTGTTATCACCTACCTCAGGCTGCTGGGATGGGAAACAGCGTCTACAAATGTCTGGGGAGAGAGTTTTCACTCCTGGGAGCTTTGAGTCAGATTAAGCAAAGACAGTTTTTTCAGTTGGTCCTCTGAGAGTCACCAGGCTGGGCAGGAGTGACTGGGAATGGGGTTTGGAAGGCACTCCAGTGCCATCCCGCCCTCTTGGGTTTTCCAGTGTTTACAGGCTGCTCCTTTCTGAGCCAGGACAGAGCTTGAGAGGGCGGGAGTAGAGCCCATCAAGATGCCAACATGTTTGCTCTCCTTGCTGAGAACTAGCCTTTTAGGAGAAGAAACACTCCCCCCAACAGATTCTTACCAGCCTTTCATTAATTTCCAGAGTTCTAAAAAGGTTAATTCTGATACTTTTGGATAGTTTTGTTATTGACTTTATGGAGGAAAGAATTTTGAGGTTCTTGCTGTGCCATTTTCATGGTGTCTGAAGCTACTTCTTAAGATTTCTTGCCAGCTTGTATCCGGACACTGTCTGGGGACACTTCACTCGGGTTGGATGTCAGCGTGGCCTTGGCTGTTTTTCACCATCTAGGTGTTTCGTCTGTTTCCACGTGGGAATTGAAGCTACCCCAAAACGGTGCTGCCATGGCCATGGTCATCTTCCCAGAATCAGTCGATCAATTGATGACTCACCTAATGTCCATTTCTGTTTTGTCTAATATGAAAATGAATGCCCATTTCCTCCGTTGTCCTGTCCTTCCTGAAAACACTTGTTAGACTCTTCTGTGCTGAGGGAACGAAGCCACTCTTGGGTTCAGAGAGGCAGGTGACAGCTGAGGGTTAAGTTACAATAACACAGCAGCCTCCAGGGCACGGTACCCAGACCTCCCTTGAAGACTCAGCTCACCAGGTCTCATGGGGGCTGCCGCCAGCAGCAGCAGAACGTGATTCCACGTTCTTCATGTCAAATTTTTCATGTGTAAAATGGGACTAATGCTTTCTGGATTACCAACACATTAATCGCTTTCTTCCCATGTGTATCTTAAAATTTGATGTGAATATTGTATCATTTATAAATTGCACGCTTAATGACATTACCCCTTTATGTGAATTAGTATTGTATTAATGTATTTTGTTACAATTTTCATAAAATAATGATTAAGAGTAACAGTAATTATACTGTATAGGACAGTGTAATTTTTAGGTAATTTTAACTTATGAAATGTGATCTATGCTTTCCTTTTGCTCTATGTAGGACAGATCTTTTTATTTAGCAGATAAAAAGCCCTGAAGTATAAAGTGGTTAAAGGACATCACCTGTGTGGTGAGGGGGTGCCGAGCTGAGACCAGAACCCGCTCTCTTGGGGTTGAATATGGGACAGTGGTTCTCAGAATCCTGATCTTGGGGCCACTTCATATTATTACAAATTACTGAAGGCCCCAAAGACCTTTGTTTTTGTGGCTTAGTGTCATCCACAGTTCCTAGCTTAGATATTAAAAAAAATGGCAAAATTTAAAAACAGGCATTTATTAATTCATTTAAATAAATATAATACGTTCAGTACCTTATAGCGATAAAGATTATATTTTCTAAGACATAAAAATATAGTGTTAAGAGTAGCATTTTTGTTTTGTTTTACATTTTTACATTAAATCTCTTCAATGTTTAACTGGATAATAATTACCTAAATTCTCCACTTGCCTGTGTCTTTATTCATTCTCCAGCCACATTGCCTCTGGAACATTCCAGTGTGCTTTCTTGAGAGAATAAAAGTGAAAAAGACAAATAATGTCTTAGTATTTTATAAATATAATTCTGGTCCAATAGACCACCTGGAAGGGTCTCAGTATCCCCAGAGGCCAAAGCTGTGCTCAGAGCTTTGTGGGAAGGGGCTGCTAGGGGGAGGCCTGTGGTGGGCAGAGGGATGGGTGGTCCCTGCAGCAGAGCTGGTCAGGGCCCGGCGGTTCCCAAGCCCTGCTTCTTAGGCACGTCCACTGTCTCCCTGGTTTCTGTTTCTTTATCGTGAAATGAGGCAGTCCTGTGTGCCTAGGTCAGCGTGCTGACTGACTGTGAGGCAGAAGCTGGTGTGCACTTGGCTTCTTGGGGAGGGGTCCTGGGATTGCACCTCACAGGTGATGGGAGCTGCTGGGGCGGAGGGAGGAGCGGAGCTGGGTGCTTTTCTGCAGATCCCTGGGCTGAGCCCAGCAGGCACTCTGTGGCTGGGCCCTGTGCCCGTAGAGGGACCCGACAGTGGCAGGGCTGGGCCTTTGTGCCTGCACTAGGAGAGAGCTGAGTCCCTGGGAAGCACCTGGTAGGGCATCACAGCACCCACCTCCCTGAATTTCATCTTTTCTAGGTGTGTGCTCTTCATGTCCCCAAACTCAGAGCACTTCTTATGTGGACAGTGTGCTGTAGTTTGGCAGTACTTTTGTCTTTCTTTCACAGGACTAGAGAAGTCGTCCAGGGTGCAGTCGGCAGCTCGTGAGGTTGGGTGGGCACCACAGCCCAGCTCATGGGGCAGCTCTAAGCCCTAGGTCAGGTGGTGCCACTCGCGAGATTATCTGTAGGGCAGCGTCTTCTCTTGGAAGGTGAGGGAGAGGCGTGTGCTGGGAGAGGCCAGAGGGTGTCTCCCTGTCTCTGTGGAGATGACTCTGGCTGGGTATGCAGGTTCCCATTCCAAGTGCCTCGGCAGCTAGAAGAATGAATCGGAACTGAGAGCTCTGGACAGCTGCTTGAGAATTCTGAGTAAATAAATACATTTGTCCAGCTGGGCATAAATTAATGGTTAGAAAAGGGAGGTGGGAAGTGTGCCAGGAACCCTCACCACAGAGCCCGTGGGGTAGCGAAGGCGGAGAGGCACCCACCTCAGGCCCTGCAGTGCTGGCCGTGGAACTTGCAGGCGCTGATGCAACGTGCGGATGGTTGGGGAGCTGGCGTGCAAGAAGTCTCCTTTCACATTCTCCCTCTTGACTTGTTGTGGGGTTTTTATTTCCACTTCAGCATCATTCTTAAAATAATAAGATTTTGAATTATTAGCACAAATGGTTTCACACTATGAAACCATGCAGGTCATCTTTCATAGCTCAACCATGCACAGGTAGCGTCATCTGTTTGGACAGTGGGAATGCTGCACGAAACGGACCCAGATGTTTTCATTGCACTTTCTGAACACCCACAACCCAGCGACATTCTCCACCAGCGCGAGGTACTGCCCCACTGGTCCTCCTGTGTGCGTGGTCAGCTTGGGGAGGCAAAGCCGAGGGAGAGAGGGTGGGTTCGCAGCTGTGTGCTGTGCAGGCTTCCTTCCTCCTTCCCACTTCTGTAGCAAGTTCTGGGCAAACAGAGGCCGTGGACTCCTGGGGCTGCCCTGAGCCTGGACAGACCCATTCCTTGGAAATCTGGGACTTGCCCAGCTCCTCCTTGGGGCATTGGGATTTGTGGGTTGTGGGTGTCTCCTCTGCCAGTGTGCCTGCTGCATCTCACACAAAGTACCAGTCAGAAAGTCACCAAGTGCTCCAGGACAGTGACAACGTGTGTTGAAGCAAACGCAGAGCTGGGACCCTGTATGACTTGCAGGCTGTGTGCTGAGCCCTGTGTCCTGTCCCCGGTCAGATGATGCTGGAGCCCTGGGCAGTTTGCTTTATGGCCTCAACTTCAGGGGCTGTGGGAAGTACCCAGATGTCACTACTGGCACAACCCACAGTGGACTTATCCCTTATAATTACAGTCATTTTTGCATTTGTTTCTGCGAAATGGACTTTAGTTAAGAAACTTTGCTTCTTCACTGGCCTGTATCATAATTTCAGAAGCTTTCTCTGTGGTTCAAAGTGACAGAAATTGCTTGCTGCCAAGATATCCCAGGCTTCGACACCAGACATGTGTTTTCAGCTGTCAGATGGTGGGAAAAGTGTGTTTCTTGAGAGAAAGAGGTACTTGTGTGCCCTGTCTGACCCTGTGAACTGTTCAGTGCTATTTTCTGGGAGAGGCCTTTCTAGGACATGCCTGTGCTTCTACCTCAATGTTGACAATTGGTGTGTGAGGCTGGGGCAGCTGGGGTCTGGGAGGCTCCCTCAGAAGAACCAGGGGTCCTGAGGTGGACGCCGGGAGCCCAGACTGTTCAGCTGCTTGTGCTGGACTTCCTAGCCTCCGTGCGGAGCCTCTGAAGTGACAGGGAGGGGGGAGGTAGAGCCAACCTGCAGGGGCGTTCTTGCAGGATTTAAAGGTCAGATGGATGAGAGGAACCGAGCAGTGGAGCAGTCAGGAGATACTGGGTAGGACGTGGTGGGGCACGGGGACGCTTGTGGGTGCACAGGGGGGCTCTCCACCCAGGGCAGTGCAGTGGGCGCAGGATGCCCATGCCAGAGGCCGCTCGCTCCAGGCCTGAGACCTGCTGTGAACTGCCCTAGTGCCCTTCAGGGTCTGTCCATACAGCACACCCCTGTCCCCCACCCCCTGCCTTCTTTCCAGCCGTGTGCTGTCCTCACTCCTTGTCACCAACCCACGCCCTTTTCAGCGTGTTCCCCACCCCCACTCCACCACGGCACCCTCATGAGTGGTGACAGTGCCTGGAGGGCAGGTGTCCCTGGTGTGGGTTTGGCCTCCTCTCCGCCTCTCGTTCCTCGTGTTTCTGGGAGGGAGTGGGGAGGACGCTCCACACACAGTCATTTGAAGATTGATCAGCTGGGTCTTTGGACAGTCAGTTTTCCAGGAGAGGGGATACAACAGGCACTGCCAAGTGCCCTCCGTGCAGACATCCGACCCTTCCTGCCACGCGGGCAGGGAGTCTAGCCTGTTTGCCTCAGCACTGTGGGGAAGGAGTTAGCCTTTCCTCTGCTATGTTCCTCAGAAAACTAAAAGTTGTTAAATAGAAATGATACGTCCTGCTTAGGAAGTGACTGTGGCTCATCAGCAGGCTCTGACCACAGAAGTAGCGAGTCTAGATGTGAACCTCACAGCTGGAGAACAAAGTCCACACAACTTCACCGAAGCCACGGTATCGAAACTCAGATATTCTTAGAGCTTACTTATTCATCACATCTACTTCTGTTTTAGTAAAACAGTAAGGGAAAGGCCTTTGAGCTTGTGTGGGGAGAAGTAGGGCACCCCACCTAGGGCTTCTAGGGAGGCAGGTTTGAAGGCCACAGCCTTGCTCTGGGGACAGGGCTTCAGGGTCACATGCTGCCCAGGGAGCCTTTTCTCACAGTGAACTTTTTTTTCTTGCTGCTACTTAGCCAGCTTGAATCCTAGCCCCATGTATGACAGCCAGGGACATTGTGACCACACCGACAGAGCATTGCCCCAGTCCCAAGAAGAGCCAGGTTAATCAATTATCTTTATCCAAACAGTCACCTCATAAAATTCCAGAAATGCCGTTTAGTGAGATGGCACCATGCTGGCCGGACAGAGCCTTCAGGGTAAACCCAAATAGGGAAACTGTTTCAGAGTCAAGTGGTTGTATGCATGATCCAAGTGCTGAGCACAGTGCTGGGGGGACAGCACCCCGAGGCTCTGAGCCAGTTGGGAAATGTAGCAAGGCTCAGGACATGGCACTGAGTGCTCTCAGTGACTGGTAGTATGGCCCATCCTGTGTCTACCTGGCTTCAGTGCCAGGCAGGGCTGGGAGTTCATGTGCCCTCACCAGCATCCCTCAACCCACAGCTCTGGGAGTTGTGCATTAACCTTCTTGGGGGAAGAGGAGCCTATGGTGTGTGTGAACCTCATAGTTCCCAAAGTCCATAGCCCCTGTGTTGGCTTCTGTAAGCTCAACCCTCACTGCTGTTGCTCCTGACCCCTATCCAAAGGGAAGGACCCTCTTCCTGGCAGCTGTGTGGTCCAAGGGGGGCTGTGGTGTTGCTGAGCACCCCTCACGCCTACATGTGTCTTGTGAGGTTCATTCATTGACATTGTATGTTCCACTCATGACAGGGCATGGAATGGTACTTCTTGTTCTCTCATGATCTATAGCTATGACCCACCTAAGAACCCACTGCTCTGACAGTTCTAACTCCTGACCAAGAACATGCTGCTCTGATGGTTCCTTCCTCTTGACCAACAACACACTGCTCTGAAAGTTCCCTCCTCCTGACCAAGAACACGCAGCTCTGATGGTTCCCACCTCCTGACCAAGAACATGCAGCTCTGATGGTTCCCTCCTCCTGACCAAAAACACGATGCTGTGACAGTTCTTACCCCAGACCAAAAAGATGCTGCTGTCACAGTTCCAAGAGCCGCTCTCTGGCAGTTATGCGAGGTTGTGTCCCATAGCAGATGCTGGGGATGGGCACCCGACTTCCACACCTGACCGACCCACTTGGGAGAACTGGTGCCCGGCCCCACCCCAAACTACAGGTGGAAAGGGCATGTTCATCAGTAACTATGAGATTGGCAAGAAAGGAAGAATATGATAATCCCATGTCAGCCAGAATTTAGGGCAAGTTGGAAATGTGCAAACAAAGCTGATAATCCATTTTGGATGTGATTTTGGCAACAAAAATATTAAGTGAAAATCTAAGATCACAGCCCTTTCATTTGTGGTTATGCACTCCAAGTTATCATGTCTGTGGGCTCGGAAACATATTGGGGCTCATGGCTGCATGGATGGTAAGAATAAAGAAATGGACGCGGCCCAAACTTCCATCAGCCAGAGGGTGGTTTAACACCTTAAAGTAGTCAAACACACCTGGTACACGCATCAACATTTTGTTGAGTGAAAAAAGCAAGGTTTGGGCAGAGTTCTTGTCTGTGAGGCTAAGTAAAATGTAAGATAGAAAGAGCATGCCGTGCATTGTAGGAGACCATACATACGTGGGGAAGGCATGATGAACAGCATGGGAGCTTGAGATGGATTTGTGCCAAGAAGAGCGTCAGGAAGGCGCCAACTGCCATGTGGCATTCTATGTCCTTGGGTAGTGTGGCACCTGCAGGTTATGGGGTGAGTCCCCCTAATCTCAAATCCAAAATTCAAAATTCTCAAAATCAATCACTTTGAATTCCGAGGTGAGGCCCCAAGTGGAAAATTCCTCACCTGACACTTTTGTTTTCTGATGGCTCAAGGTACACTAATTTTTTTTCATGAACACAATTATTAAAAATATTGTTTGCCTTCACTTATGTGTGTAAGGGGTATATGAGCCCTAAATGAATTTTGTGTTAACATTTGGGTCCTGCCCAAGATATCTTGTCATGTATATGCAAAATTTGAAACATTTCTGGTTCCAAGTATGTTGGATAAGGGATTCTTGCCTTATATTATCTCCCTTTGCATGCATTTAATATTTCATAACAAACTAGAGAATAAAAGCAACAACCAAGCCAGTGGAAGACTTTGGAAAGAGGGAGACAAGAAGAGCAGAAAATGATGAAACAGATAAAAGTAATGGCAAAGATCATGGACACAGAGGGAAAACCCTCTGGTTCTTTAGGAAGACAAGTAAAGCAGACAGTCCTCTGGTCTATAATAACAAAAAGGGTATAAATACAAAATTGTTGGAAAAAGGAATATTGCTGTAGTTAAATTGAGTTCAGAATCATAAGAGGACACTATTGATGACCTTCTTTTAAGGAATTTGAAAAGGAAATTAGAGAAAATCTATAACCCGACAAAAGCCAACCATGAGGTTAACTTGACTAAGTGGGCGCTTGTTAAAACATGCGTATATTTAAATTTAAAAAATGCTTTTGTAAATCCATTCATAATAGGAAACTATTCTGTCCACAAACTATCCTATTGTGATATTCCCCCAAATATATATCTGGGAGAGGCAAGGAAGCATCATAATTGGAACACATAACTGAACAGATGGGTGTTATTTAGACCCTGGCACGTGCTATGTGCGTGCAGTGACCTTAACCCCCTGCAAAAATTGCCTTGGGCCTAAACACTGACCCTTCTTTCTTGTCTCATAAGAAGTATTCTGGTTGCATTTTCTCTAAGTTCATATTAGCTTGGGACATATCCTAGACTTTGAAGGACCCCCTTTTTACTGGCAGGTTTTTTAAGACCCTTCCCAAGGCAAGATGCTGCCCCCCGAGCACTCGAGCTCCTGAGCCCCCACCCTTCAGTGCCTAGGACAAGGGGCCCATGCGAATGATGCTGGGGCTGAGGGCTGTGGACAGAAGGACGTAACCTGGCGACGCAGGCTTGGTAGCACCGACGATGCTGCTGTGGGGGCTTCTCTCCCTCCTGAGCACTCCTGGCAGATGCCTTGAAGGAAGAGTTTATCTGGCACATTTCAGAATTGATTCCCAGATTATTCACACTGGGGCAGAAATGCTGAAAGCCACAGGGTTAGCAGCCACTTTGGCATGTTGATCAATTAGAAACGAAGAGAAAGTGGTTCTGTAGTTACATAGAAAATAAGACTGATTTTTATGTGCTCATCCTACACCCCGTGGGGTCCAACACCAGAAGCTGCTTGGTGCTGTGTGGTCCCTCTGCGGCCCAGTGCATAGGGCTCCCAGGACGTCCTTGTCTCCTGTGAGGCAGAATCAGCTTGTGAGGTGTGTGATGGACCTTTAGGGAGCCCATGGAGGAAGGCGCAACAAAAAGATTTAAAAAACGCAAAATTTATTTCTTGGCATAAGGTCCACTAAGTTCAAGACCTTGCATGTCAGGACGCTGGCCAGTTGGGCCACCCCTGAAGGGTCCAGGGGCTGAACCACGGCATGCAGCCTTTTCACATTATGAGCTAAAGAAAAATGATGTCCTTGACAGATATGTTTTAATATTGGAAAATAAAAAGAAGTGAGAAGGAGTCGAATAAGGGCTGTGAGTGAATGCCTAATGATCTCCACTTATACACTCTCAAAATGACCCTTGTGAGCAGACAGGAGTGAGCGGGGCAGTTGTGGTGGAGAAGGACCCTGGGGGAAGCTTGCCCGGTCGTTACTCTGCGAAAGCATTCTCCAAACTCTCATAACAAGCAGACGCTATTGCTCTTTGGGCCTCCAGAAAATCCACAAGCAAAATGCCTTGAGCATCCCCAGAATCTGTTGCCATGACCTTTGCCCTTTGCTGGTCCACTTGTGCCTCAACTAGACACATCTACTTCTTGCTGGCCACTGTCCTGACTGTGCTTTGTCCTCACATGTGAAGCCACCTTCTGTCTCCTGCTACAGTTCTCCAAAGAAACATGTCAGGGCCCAGAACCCGAGTGCTGCTCCCACCTGCAGTGTCTGGGTGTGGCCTCTGGCACCTGCTGCTCACTTTAATTTTGCGGTTGGAATCGTGTAAGCTGAGCCAGTTGCAATGTCCCTGAGTGGCCTGCTGTTCCTGCAGCTAATCATTGGTGCTCTCTGAAGCACAAACAAGGTGAGTTTCTAGCAAGTTGACGTGGCTGATCTGAAGTCGTCTCATACTCTCTTAAAACGAGTTATCCACTTTTAAAATTCTAATTGCTTTGGGGAATTGTCTCCGTAAACTTTTGAAAATGCACCATCAATGATTTCACCATTTTCCACATAAGCTTCACCATAAATTTGATGTTTGTTTTTACTTCAATTCTAGTAGAATTCATGTTGCTCTGAGAGGGGCTCTTTTCAAACTGACCTCTCAACCTGCAACACTTCACACTAGATCCCGCTCAGACGTGTTATGACAAGTCAGTGTGAGTTTATTTTGGGGCAAATAGTTTTTTAATTCCATGTAGTTTTTTCATAATATGCATTTCCATGAACTTTTAAACTTTTGATATACAGGTCTTATTTTTCTATTATATTCAAAGATTGTCAAAACGTTGCCCTCTGGTCATATCTGCTGGTCTCTCCTACTGCTACCTGACCCGCACCTGGCGATCCTCAGTTCTCCAAGACCTGCACATCCACAGTCCCCTGGGACCCCACGTGGGCCCCTGCCTTGGAGCTCTGAGAGCACAGCCTACATGTTTGACCCTGTCTGGCTTGGCGAAGACTGTCAGTGGTAGGAGGCTAGGACAAGATGGTCAGGCCCATCAGCACAGCTCCTCTTTCTAGTTATTCAGCTCATCAGTCACCTGAGACATGGTGTCTGAAAATGTGCCAAAGCACCTTGACAAAATGCTGGTTGGACAGTGTGCATCAGACACGGAGAGCAAAGGCATCATTCTGGGGTCAAAGTAGAGTGATGGGCAGGAGTGGTAACGAACCCTCAGGGAGGCAGGACAAGGACACAAGTGGGGACAGGAGTGGCTCAGCCTTGTGCCCACCTGGGTCCCTGTGTCTCCTACAGGGGTTCCTCCCCCACCGCCTGCTCACCATGCTTTGTGAAAGGTGTGACATCTGTGGAGCATAGCCCAGAGCGTGTAGTGTGTACACCTGGTAATGTGATTTCTTCAGAGTGCCACGTAGAGCTTGCAGTGTGCATACCTGACAACATGATGCGTACAGACCACAGCGCAGAGCATGCAGTGTGGACATCTGGTAACATGACGTCTGTGGGGCACAGCACAGAGCGTGCAGTGTGGACACCTGGGGAATGTGATGTCTATGGGGCACAGCGCAGAGCGTGCAGTGTGTACATCTGGTAACATGACGTCTGTGGGGCACAGCACAGAGCGTGCAGTGTGGACACTGGGGGAACGTGATGTCTATGGGGCACAGCGCAGAGTGTGCAGTGTGTACATCTGGTAACATGACGTCTGTGGGGCACAGCGCAGAGCGTGCAGTGTGGACACCTGGTAAGGTGACGTCTGTGGGGCACAGCGCAGAGCGTGCAGTGTGGACACCTGGTAACGTGACGTCTGTGGGGCACAGCGCAGAGCGGGCAGTGTGGACACCTGGTAATGTGACGTCTGTGGGGCACAGCGCAGAGTGCAGTGTGGACACCTGGTAAGGTGATGTCTGTGGGGCACAGCACAGAGCGTGCAGTGTGGACACCTGGTAACATGACGTCTGTGGGGCACAGTGCAGAGCGTGCAGTGTGTACACCTGGTAAGGTGACGTCTGTGGGGCACAGCGCAGAGCGTGCAGTGTGGACACCTGGTAATGTGACGTCTGTGGGATACAGCGCAGAGCGTGCAGTGTATACACCTGGGAACGTGACGTCTGTGGGGCACAGCGCAGAGTGCAGTGTGGACACCTGGTAAGGTGATGTCTGTGGGGCACAGCACAGAGCATGCAGTGTGAACACCTGGTAACATGACGTCTGTGGGGCACAGCGCAGAGTGCAGTGTGGACACCTGGGAACGTGACGTCTGTGGGGCACAGCGCAGAGTGCAGTGTGGACACCTGGTAAAGTGACATCAGTGGAGCACATGGCAGAGTGCAGTGTATACACCTGGGGAACGTGACGTCTGTGGGGTACAGCACAGAGCGTGCAGTGTGGACACCTGGTAACATGACGTCTGTGGGGCACAGCGCAGAGCGTGTGGTGTGGACATCTGGTAACGTGATGTCTATGGGGCACAGTGCAGAGTGTGCAGTGTGGATGCCTGGTAATGTGACGTCTGTGGGGCACAGCTCAGAGTGCAGTGTGGACACCTGGGAACGTGACTTCTGTGGGGCACAGCGCAGAGTGCAGTGTGGACACTTGTAGAGGACTGGACCCCATGTTTGCAAAGGACAGTTACTGATTCTTATACATTAAAAGGAAACGCTGAGAACAGGACAGTCTCCTGGCAAGCCTAGAGACGTTTCCTGACTTGGGGGCAATCCCCCAAGTAACTCAGTGTTCCGGAATGAGATAAGGTCGGTCACTCACTGGTAAGCATGTGTTAAACACTGATGCTTAGTAGTTCTTCATGAGGGTTGTGGGGAAAGAATCCTTATGCAGGCAGCCCTCAGATGTAATTACCTGAACTCTCCACACCTGTTGTGTATGTCAATTACCTTAACTCTCCAAACCTGTTGTGAATAACCTTCATAAATAGCCGTTGCGGAGCAGGCTCTGGGCTACCCTGCCTCCCGCAAGCTTGTACTTCTAATTCGTGTCACACCTGGTTCCTTACTGCGGCGACCGAGACCAGGCCTTAGGGGTCCCAACAGACACCTGGTAACATGATGTCTGTGGGGCACAGCGCAGAACGTGAAGTGTGTATACCTAATAAAGTGACATCAGTGGAGCACATGGCAGAGTGCAGTGTGTACACCTGGTAATATGACGTCTGTGGAGCACAGTGCTGAGCGTGGGGTGTGTACACCTGGTAATGTGTTATCTGTGGGGCACAGCGCAGAGCGTGCGGTGTGTACACCTGGAAATGTGATGTCTGTGCATCACAGGGCAGAGCTTACAGTGTGTACACCTGGTATGTGACGTCCGTGGAGCACACCACAGAGCATGTGGTGTGTACACCTGGTACGTGACGTCTGTGGAGCACAGCACAGAGCATGTGGTGTGTACACATGGTATGTGACGTCCATGGAGCACACCACAGAGCATATGGTGTGTACACCTGGTACGTGACGTCTGTGGAGCACAGCGCAGAGCATGTGGTGTGTACACCTGGTACGTGACGTTTGTGGAGCACAGTGCAGAGCGTGCGGTGTGTACACCTGGTATGTGACGTCTGTGGGGCACAGCGCAGAGCATGTATTGTGTACACTTGGTAATGATGGGAAACAGCAGTTCCTTGTTTATGTATTTACTATCTCCCTTAGTATGTTATTATTATTATCATCATTATCCTTATTATTATCATTATGATTATTATTATGTGTGAGACAGGGTCATGCTCTGTCACCCAGGCTATAGGGCAGTGGTCACCACTGACAGCAACTTCAAATTCCTGGACTCTTATGATTGTCTTTCCTCAGCCTCCCAGTAGCGGGCACTTCAGGCGCATATCATCTCATGTGGCTAGTTTTGGGGTTCTGTATAGATGGGATCTTGCTATATTGCCTATGTTTGTCTGGGTCTCCTGCCTTAGTTTCGCAAGGTGCTGAGAGTATAGGCCTGAGGCACTGTGTCCAGTTTACACTATTTGTTAGGTCATTATTTTTTTCCCTACTTATACAAAAAGCTACCCATAAAATAGCCTCAGGCAGGTCCTTTTGGGGATGTCCTTGAGAATGCATTGTTCTCACTGGAGGTGACAGCTCCATGGCCTTGAAGCCCTTCCAGTGGGACAGGTGTGGAGTTGAAGATGGTGACACTGCTGACCCCAACCCTGCCTGGTCTAGTGTGTTTTTTCCCTTAGCTTTTTAGCAAAAATGCTAAAAAAGGAAAATACCCACATTTCTAAAATAGAGAAAAGCTTATAGAATAAATATATAAAGAAATTCAGGGTGGCGCCTGTGGCTCAAGGAGTGGGGCGCTGGCCCTATATATTGGGGGTGGCAGGTTTGAGCCCAGCCCGGCCAAAATGCGAAAAAAAAAAAAATATTGAATTGTGCTTGCTTCGGCAGCACATATACTAAAAAAAAAAAAAGAAAGAAAGAAAGAAAGAAAATCAATACTTTTGCACAGTTATACAGTGTGTTTGTGTTTTAAGCTAACAAATGAGTTGCGAAACTAAAAATATTAAAAAGTTTATAAAATAAACAAATTTCTTTTTAAGGGTTAATTTGCATAAGGAAAAATATTTGTGAATAAATTAGGTGCAGCCCAGGAGCACCGTGTGGTGACATCTGCAGTGGGGCACTTGTGCGCCCGCGGCCTTCACATCACCCACTCACTGACTCACCAGAGTAGCGTCTGGACCTGTGAGCTCCACTCATGCTAAGTGTGCTAGGACATCGTGCTTTCTAAAGCTCTGTCCCTACTTCTTCGGTACCTCTGCTGTGTCTAGACCACATAGATACAGAGGGGCTGCCACATCCCGTCGGGGACCTGCTGCACAGTGGTGAGGCTGGTGCAGTGGTGCGCTGTGCCCACTGTGGGACAAGGTGCACTCTGTGGCCATGGTGCACTGTGTCCACCGTGTGGGTAAGTGCACTCTGTGGCCGTGGTGCCCTGTGCCGGCCATGGGGCAAGGTGCACTCTGTGGCCGTGGTGTGCCATGCCTGCAGTGTGGCTGAGTGCACTCTGTGGCCGTGGTGCGCTGTGCCTGCCGTGTGAGTAAGGGCACTCTGTGGCTGTGGTATAGGGTACCTGCCGTGTGGGTAAGGGCACTCTGTGGCCGTGGTGCACTGTGCCAGCCGTGTGGGTAAGTGCACTCTGTGGCCAAGGTGTGCTATGCCTGCCGTGTGGGTAAGGGCACTCTGTGGCTGTGGTACAGGGTACCTGCTGTGTGGGTAAGGGCACTCTGTGGCCATGGTGCACTGTGCCTGCTGTGTGGGTAAGCACACTCTGTGGCCGTGGTGCACTATGCCCGCTGTGTGGGTAAGTGTACTCTGTGGCTGTGGTGCGCTGTGCCCGCCATATGACTGGCTGCATTCTGTGGCCGTGGTGCACTGTACCTGCCGTGTGGGTAAGTGCACTCTGTGGCCGTGGTGCGCTGTGCCCGCAGTGTGGGTAAGGGCACTCTGTGGTCGTGGTGCGCTGTGGCCACCGTGTGGGGAAGGGCACTCTGTGGCCATGGTGTGCTGTGCCTGCAGTGTGGGTAAGTGCACTCTGTGGCCGTGGTGCACCTTACGTGCTGTGTGGGTAAGGGCACTCTGTGGCCGTGGTGCGCTGTACCTGCCGTGTGGGTAAGTGCACTCTGTGGCCGTGGTGCGCTGTGCCCGCAGTGTGGGTAAGGGCACTCTGTGGCCGTGGTGCGCTGTGCCTGCAGTGTGGGTAAGGGCACTCTGTGGCCATGGTGCGCTGTGCCCGCAGTGTGGGTAAGTGCACTCTGTGGCCGTGGTGCACCTTACGTTCTGTGTGGGTAAGGGCACTCTGTGGCCGTGGTGCGCTGTGCCCGCAGTGTGGGTAAGGGCACTCTGTGGCCATGGTGCGCTGTGCCCACCGTGTGGGTAAGTGCACTCTGTGGCCGTGGTGCGCTGTGCCCACCGTGTGGGGAAGGGCACTCTGTGGCCGTGGTGCGCTGTACCTGCCGTGTGGGTAACTGCACTCTGTGGCTGTGGTGCGCTATGCTTGCCGTGGGTAAGGGCACTCTGTGGCCGTGGTGCGCTGTGCCCGCCGTGTGGGTAAGGGCACTCTGTGGTGCTCGCATGGTGACAAAATCGCACAGTTACACATTTCTCAGATGTGTCCCCATTATGTCGCGAAGTATCGCATGAGGGCTCTGTTCTCAGGATTAAAGATGGATGGCCTACCTTTGAATGCTTTAAAAGCTTGCTTTTTTTCTGATGCAAACTACAGATTTTACCTTTTAATTTTGAAGAATGAGGTCGGGTAGGCTTCATCCCTATTTGAAACTTAAAAAGCTGAAAGCTTGAGTTAGGGCACTCACTAGTGTTAATGGAAAAGCCTCTTTGGGAGGGGCTCCCTCTGCTTTTCAATCCTGGAGTGGGGCAAGCTTTGTTCAAAAGAGGCTTCGTTCCAGACACAAAAGAGCCTTTACCCTCAGGAGAATGAGACGTATCAACAGAGGAGGAAATTGAGAGCTATGGAGACCTGGAAGTTACCAGATGGCATGGGGAGCCCTGACGTTTCAGAAGAAGCAGGGAGGTGGTAAGACGAGAGACCCATTTGTGGGCTGCAAGGAATGTAATCTTGTCTTTACCCCACTAAAAGCTATGTAGGTCATGGAGACAATCAGACTTTTATTCTTTGAAATAATTCACATCACAGACTTGTGTATTACTTGCCTTATCAAATAAAAGCCTTTAGACTTGTGTGGGCAGATAATTACAAATTGATGTCTGGGCCTCACAGTTTGAAAATGGATTTTACCCTCCCCCCCTTCTTTCATCTCTCTCTCGTGGAGTTAAACTTCCTTGTGATTTTGTAGAGTTGTGGTGTTAGCTGCCCATATGAGTAAATGGCAAAGCTGTATGAAGAAGCCACTTTGATTTGAAGTCAGGAATTGAGTTACAAAGTGCAGGAACATTGGTGAGACAGAGAAATTCTTTTAACGCTATATCCAGCCTCTAAAAATTATTAAAAATCAGATGCAGTGAGTTGGGCAGACAGTGCTGGTGGCGCCGTCCAGGTGGGTCCAGTCTCTTCTGTGCCTTCTCTCAGCACACGACTCTACTTATTCCAGTAACTTTTACATTTCAGGACTTAAACAGATGGACAAATACCCTTGTGAAACATTAGAAACCAATCAAGATTAGTTTATTCATCAAAACTTGGGGGAGGGAGCAACTCCTAGATCTTAGACTGAGAAATCTCCACCAACCATAACAAAATAAACACATTCCAACACGAGTGGTGTTCTTGTTTCTCCACATCTGCAGAGATGTGCAGCTCTGTGTCACGCGACTTTGCATATCAAGGGAAGAGGAGACAGCACCATGAAAATCTCTAGAATCTTAGCATGAAAACATCTTAAATAATAGGAAGCAGCACAGTGAGGTCCCCGCTAAAAAAGCTGTGAAGATTAAAAAGTTCAATAATGACACATGCGTTTTAAAATTATGAAACGCCAGTAAATGGGCACCATCAGCTGTTGTCAGATGTGACAAGGTGAGGCATGTGCTTGAAACGCCTCTGCTGTGTGAATGGAGATACCACCCTTTCTGCACCCCGTTCTTCACTTGGCGACCGCCGTAGAGTGTCCACATCTTACCCTTCGACTTCCTCAGGCATCAGGCCTCCCTCCCTGTGAATGTGTGTAAAGGGAGATGTGTAGTCACCATTTCTCGGCCGGGGGAGTGGGTGGGCAAGACATGGAACCGTCCTTGATCATTCACTCACGGAATTAATTATCCATTTGAACATCTGTCTATGCACAGAAAGCTTTTACAAGAGCTCAGAAAAGAACATAACAGATCACAACACCAGAGAATAGTCCCAAAATGAGAATAAAAAATTACTGAAGAGAGCAGGAAGGTGTGACATCGCCACCTCACCCCCAGCCCCACGCAGGACCCTGTGAACCCAGGCCCAGGCTGCCCAGGCTGCCATGGATTTACTCTCTGGGTTCACGCCAGTACCAGAACAACCCTACTGGCTCCAGGCCCTGGATTAGCCCTAGTGCCAGGCTGGCCCCTGGGCTCCACACCCTAGCAGACCCAGGCCTGTCCTGGTGGACCCCAGCCCTGAGCAGAACCCTCCCCACAGATGTGGGTGCCAGGACAGTTTCCATGAATCCAGGCAGCAGAATCTGGAGCCAGGCCCATCCAGTTTGGCCCCATGGACTGGAGCTCCCAGACCACCCCTGCAGACCTAGGATCCTGGCCCACTTAGCTCTAGGCCAGCCCCTGTGGAACTTGGGAACCAGGCCCATCTCAGTGCCCAACTGGCCCTTCAGACTCAGGCATAAGGCCTGTCTCAGCACCAGGCCTCTCCTAATGAGCCCAGACTCCATAACCAGCCCTGAAGACCCAGTCGGCCTATGTGACTGCTGCAGCAAGTCCTCTGCTGACCACGCCTGGCCACGTGCCCAGAACTTCTGTGTGACTGACTGGTGAAGGATTTACCCAGGTAAGCTGGTCTGCAGAGCCTAGAGTGAGTCTGAGTCCTTCTTCAAATGGACAGATACCAATGTTAGGCAACAGGAAACGCAAAAGTCAAGGAGATATAACACCAACAAAAGAACAATCTGCCAATAGCTGACTCCAAAGAAATTGAGATAAACAAGTGGCCTGACCAAGGATTCAAAATAATTGTTTTAGGAAAGCACAGTGAATTGGGCTGCAATAAACACTCTGGTACAGATATCTTCAAGCCCAGGTATCAGCCTATTAAAGCATTCTGTCTGCACTAACTTTTTCTTTCCTGGAAGGAAGAAATCTTAGTTCCTTCATATTTCAAGAACCCTATCGATACAAAAATTAAAGGACTCCACAGATGTGCTGCACCACCTCAGGAAGGCAAACAGAGGTAAGAAAAATATAAAGAATATGGAGCAAAGTAATGTCTAAAGATTGTGCCCTTCATTTGGAAGGGGTTGTTGCAATCAATCAATCAATAAAACACTGCCTTGGCATAAAATTGGCAATTTGACATAATTATTAATTACTAGTTATTAGCAAGCTTTAGACATTGTAGCTAGTTACATAGACACATAAGATTCCACCTTCAACAGGCCTGATATATAAATCTGAAAACATAAAGTGATGCACAAAAGGTAACAAAAGAATGTAAGATAAAGTTATAAAAGGAAAGTGAGGGGAGAAACTGAGAAAGTAAGTGATCTCTGCCATTTAATTACTCCATGTGTGAAAATTAGCTCTTTTAAGTCAGTGCATGTAGCAGACACGGTCCCCTCAACCCATCCCAGCTCATCCACATGTTCAGCGACCAGTTTTTGTGCAGGCTGGCAGCTTCCCCCTCGGGTGTTGGCATCTCTCTCTGCTTCTCAGCCTGGCATTTTTCTCTATCACCATGCACGTTAGCTCACAGAAGCAAATGAATGGGAAGGTTTCCATTCATCTAACCCTAATGTCGTTTTCTTCCTTAGTCATAAAACCTTAGCCCAAAGTCAGCATCCTCTAAGGAGAAAGACCATAGAGGCTTATCCTCCCCCTGAATGTTCTTAACTTTCCTTTCTGTACTTCAGACACCCCTCTTGTTCTCCCCCACCCACTGCATCTCAATATGCGACATTATGAGAAATTGTGAGTGTTGTATTGAAAATGGAGAAATTTGAAATGATTTGTGCTGAAAACTTTGTTGCTGTAATTGATGTGGTTTCTAATGACCCCAAGCAGTAAAGGTCCCAGAAAACAACATCCTGGTCTTTTCTCATACTGGCCAAACCCTTTTCCTTTCCCAGCTCATCCTCAGAGGTTCCTTTCTCCAGTTTTGATATTTAAGGTTGACAGGAACACTTCACTTGCATTTAGCTTTGCAGAAAAATCAATAACACTGGCTACTGTTTATGGAAAGCTTACTAGTGCTCTATGTCATTTATCTGACTTAACTTTCACAACAGCCCTACTGTCAATATTGTCATCATCTCCATTTTTTCCACATTAGTGGTGTATAACTGACAAAGAAAAACTGTTCATATTTACAATGTACAACACGATGTTGTAACATATGCATATATTGTGACATGATTATCATAATCAAGGTAATTAACATCCATCACCTCACATTCATCTTTTGTGAGTGAGTGGCTGGAACATTTAAGATCTAACTCTCTTAGCAAATTTCAGGCATACAGTGTATTAACTATGGTCATCACGCTGTACTTGAGATCCCCTAAACTTATTCTTCCTCCGTAACTGAAACTCTGCACCCTTTGACCAAACATCTCCCCATTTCCTCCATCCTCATCCCCTGGAAACCACCATTCTACTCTGTGTTTCCAGGAGTTCACCTTTGTAGATTCCACGTGTACGTGAGATCATGCAGCATTTGTCTTTGTGGGCATGACTTACTTCATTTAGCATAATTAACTCCAGGTTTATCTCCTGCTGTTACAAATGGCAGGATTCCCTTCCTTTTTAAAGCTGAGTAATATTCCGTGTGCGTGTATGTGTTGCATTTTCTTTGTCCATTTTTCTGTCCATGGAGAGTTAGGTTGATTCTCCATCTTGGCTGCTATGAACAATGCTGCAGTGAACGTGGGAGCACAGATACCTCTTTGACATCATGATTTCGTTTCCTGTGGAAATACCCAGAAGTGGGAGTGCTGGATCATAAGGCAGTGCACCTTTTAATTTTTAAAGGAAGCTCCATACTCTTTGTCATAATGCCTGCATCAATTTATATTCCAACGAATAGCATACAAAAGTTCTCCACATCCTTGCCACTGCTGTTATCTTTTTACATCTTTTTGACAATAACCATTCCAACATGCGTGAAGTGATATCTCATTGCAATTTTGATTTGCGTTTCCCTGGTGCCTGGTAATGCTGAGTATTTTTTCATGTTCCTATTGGCCATTTGTGTCTCTTCTTTTGAAAAACATCTACTCAGATACATTGTCCATTTTCAGCTGGGTTATTTGTTTTTTGCTACTGAGTTGTGTATATTTGGAGGGGGGTCTTGTTTTGTTTTGTTTTGTTTTAGAGACAGGGTTTGTCTCTGTCACCCAGCCTGGAGTGCGGCGGCCTAATCCCAGCTCACTGAAGACTCAAAATCCTAGGCTCAGGTGATCCACCTGCCTCAGCCTCTCGAGTACCTAGGACTATAGGTGCACACCACCACATGAGCTAATTTTTAAATTTTCTCGTAGAGACGGGTTCTCCCTATGTTGTACAAGCTGTTCTTGAACTCCTGGCCTCAAGTGATCTTCCCACATCAGCCTTCCAAAGTGCTGGGATTAGAGACTTGAGCCACCATGCCTGGTTCTTACATATTTTGCATATTTCCCCTTATCAGATGGTTTGCAAATATTTTCTTCCATCCTGTAGGTTGTCTCTTCACTCTGTTGATTGTTTCTTTTGCTGTACAGAAGCTTTGGGTTTGATGGAATCACATTTGTCTATTGCCTTTGGGGTCAATGCAAAAAAAGTTATTACCTTGAGCAATACTAGAAAGCTTTTTCATTACCTTTTCTTCTAGTAATTTTAGAGTTTTTCATCTTCCATTTAAGTCTTTAATCTACTTTGAATTGATTTTTACATATGGCATGAGAAAAGGGTCCAATTTCATTCTTCTACATGTGGATATCCAGGTTTCCTAACACCATTTATTGAAGAGATTTTCCTTTCTTGGCACTTTTGTGAAAGATCAATTGATTATAAATCTATGGATTTATTTCTGGGATTTCTAGTCTATTCCATTGTTCTATGTGTCTCTTTTTATGCCAGCGCCATAATGTTTTGACTACTAGAGCTCTGTGGCATGTTTTGAAATCAAATACTGTGACACTTCCAGCTTTGCTCTTTGTGGATCTTGAATTTTAGGATTGCATTTTCTACTTCTATAAAAACTACCATTGGAATTTTGATAGAGATTACATTGAATCTGTAGATTTGGAGAGATAGTGTGGGCATGTTAACAATATAAATTCTTCCAATCCATGACCTGATAAATAAACAGAATCCATTTCTGTTTATTTGTTCTGTCTCCTAATTTATTTTATCAATGTTTTATGCCTTTCATTATACAGATCTTTTAACTCTTGGTAAAATTTATTCCTAATTTTTTGGTGTTATTGTAAATGAAATTGTCTTAATTGGGGGGATAGTTATTTATTAGTATATAAAATATAACTTATTTTTGTATGTTGATTTTGTATTCTGAGACTTTACTAAGTTGTTTATTAGTTCTAACAGCTTTTTGGTTGAGTCTTTCAGTTTTTTATATATAAGATCATGTCATCTGCAAACAGAGGTAATTTTACTTCTTCTAATATGGATGCCTTTTATTTCTTTTTCTTGACTAATTTGATCTGGCTAGAACTCCCAAATCTATGCTGAGTAGAAGAGGCCAGAGTGGGCATCCTTATCTTATTCCTAATCTTAAAGGAAAGGTTTTAGCTTTTCCCCCATTGAGTAGGAGTTAGCTGTGGGCTTGTCATATACGGCCCCTATTACATTGAGGTGCGTTCCTTCTATATCCAATATGTCGAGAATTTTTATCATGAAAGAACATTGAATTTTGTCAAATGCTTTTTCTGCATCTGTGTGGATGACCATATGCTTTTTATTCTGTTAATGTAGTATATGGCATTTATTGATTTAAACATATGTTGAACCATCTTTATATCTCAGGGACAATCCTCCCTTGATCACGGCATATGATTCTTCTAATATGTTGTTGAATTTGGTGTGCTAGTACCTTGCTGAGGTCCAATGCAACCCTGGCACTGGGCAGGGCTAGAGCCTAGGTAGGCCTGATGCCTGGATCTGAGGGAGTAGCTGGGATTTATAGGGCAAGACCCTGTGTTAGGTGTGCAGAGAAGCCAGATCTTCCCTTTCCTCTCCTTCCTTCATACAGAGGGGGAAGGATAATACAGGCAATGTGAAACTGTCCTTCAAGCCCTCCTCAATGCACTTTTCTTATTCCTGTGTTCCACCTTTGTGCTGTAATCTCTCCCTTGGATTCTTAGTTTTTGTGAAGGTATTTTTGCATGAGGATAGTTGTTCAAATTGCTGTTCCTCTGAGGAGACAAATGCTAAAATCTCCTGTTCTGCCATCTGCTGATGTCATTTCCTCCATCATCCCCATTTAACAGATGAGAAAACTGAAGCAAAGTGCCCTGCCTTAATATACCCATATCCCAAGGGTTAGAACTGGGGAGTGGACTGAGACAGTCTAGATGAAAACCTTTACTAGGTGGCCTCTTCTCAGATAATTCTCCTTGCTAACCTAACATAAAACACAACAAACTCCAAATCTTTTAATTATGGCTTTGTTCTCTCAGAAGATAGAAGAAAGGGAAAACTATGTTGCCAGAAAACAGCTCAAACCAGCAGAGAGAGAGGAAAAGCTGGTTTGAACCTACTACCTGTAAATGACCATAATTCTAAAGATGGCACAACTAGTTCTTCTGTCTGAGGTATACTTAGAAACCTGGTGAGCAGGTGTAGCAAGCGCACCTGGGTTATACCTGGATGTCTTCAGCCAGATGTCATTAACAATAAAATCAACAGCTCCCTGCTCATGCTCCCCTAGTGGCATCTGAAATACTGGGGATGCCAAAAACTCATATACACTTTTTAAGAGATGTTATCTAACCATTGCTTTTCAAAGTTGAGTTGAATTATGGTGGCAATATGCAGTATGACATTCGCTCAAAAGATGTCATTAATCAAATGAATGCTAGCATCACCCTGAGACAGGCAGGATGGTCAAAGAAAATGGTAGAAGTGATGTTTTCATTCAAGGAACACAAGACCATTGTGAAGCGATATTTGAAATTCAAGAACATCAGAAAGCTCCAGTGACAATGGAGGCGTGAATATGCAACACGCCTAACAACTGCATACCTTCTTGTGGGAAAGAAGTCAATTTACTGGGCCACAACCTGTGTTGTAGATTATCATTAAGGGGACTAATTGGACCATTTGTTTTTGAAGGCACCATTACTGGTCAAGTGTCCCTAGACATGCTACACATCCATTTTATCTGCAATTCATATACTTTTGAGAAATGATCGATTTAATTCCAACAAGATAGTACCCCACTACACTTGCACCGAGACATGACAGCTTACCTCGATGAGAATTTGCCAGGAAAATGAAAAAGACAAAGCAGTGTAGTTGAGTTTCCCCCATATCCTCCTGACTTAACACCCCCTGACCTCTATCTTTAGGAGCTCTTAAAGGATGTGGTGTACCATAGAAAACTGGCTCCCCTGGAGGTACTTTGGGAAGAAATTGAAACAGCACAGGCCGCGTTACAAGCGGACACTTTGGTCAGTGTTGCTCAAGAAGCAGTAGTTCACTGTAATCAGAGGTGTCTGGATGCTGATGGTGACCAATTTGAGCACCTCTTGTAATTGCAGAAGTCAAATGTGACTTGCATTTGTCTTTTGTTATTGGTATATATTAAGTATTACAATTTTTAATACAGTTTTTTTTTCCTTTCTTAAAACGTGTATGCATTTTTGGCACCCCCTGCAGTTGTGATGACTAACTCGAGCTTTCTGTCCTGGTCATACAGCTATTTCAGCTGTGGGGTATTTTGGGGAACTACAAAGTGAAGCACTCCTAGACCCAAATCTACCTGATCCCTGCTCGGAATTCAGTTCCTACATCTCTAATCAAAACAAAAGCCTAACCCTATTTTTACAAAGAAAAAAAGTATTTTATATCAAATCATCTCTATGGAAGCCAAAATCTATTTATTTACTTGTTTTTTTTTTTATTAAATCATGGTTGTGTACATATTTATATTAACACCAGAAAACTAGCATTTATCAAATTTGAAATGTAAAAAAATAAAAATTCTAATCACTTTTGTGCTGGCATCAAATGATTCGCTATGGAATTTTTCAATCTTGACTTACATTGGGGTTAGCTAGTAAGGTATTAATTCACTTTTTATTTGCTTAACTAATCAGTTCAAAGCAGCTGTTAGTAATGTTAATAACCTGCCTTTCACAAAAGATATTTAAAAAATGGAACCAATATTACTATATACTCAGTGGGTTGTGGTATTTGGGTTTTCTTTATTTTTTTTTTTTTTTTTGTCTTTTATTTTTATAGATCTGCTTATGCTTGTGCTTAATAACATAAACAAAAAAAAAAACATAGGGCTCTAAATGTAAACATGCAATTGCAATAATGAACAGAAAAGCAGAAAGAGAATAGAAAAAGACTAGGCCATGCTTACATTTTACTTTTAAAGGAAGAACCAAGAACCTCCACAGGGTTATTGGCTATCTGCCCCATGAGTGGGGATATCAGTGGCGGTGGAATGTTTTTAAGGGAGGAAAGAATTCAAAATACACATCTATACTCAGCAAAGCCTGTTGATCTTGTCATGGTGTGTGGCAAAAACTGGCAAAGAACCCAAATCAGTGAACATTTTTTATTTGTCAGTTCTATATGATATTTTTATGTGCATGGACTTCATCTGCATAGTTTGATATAAACAAAAAGCTACAAGCACTTTAACTTAAAGAGAAAAAAAAAATCAAGCCCCAGATTCCAGTCATCCCTTTCAAACATCACTTTCCCCATCTGGATATAAACACAAACAACTTCCCATTAAGGAAAGTGAGGCTTCCCAATTCATTGCTCATGCATGACATCATACACCTGTCATCATTTAACTCTCAGGGTATGAAAAAGCCACAGAACAGTTTATAAGTAAAGGCCACATCAGTTTGTCAATGGGAAAATTGAACTGTTTCTCCTTGTTTATTTCCAAGAAGAGAATGATTCCATATAAAAGACTGGCTGGGAACACATGCAAATTTCCAATCAACACCAGTCTTTACAAAGTCAGAGGGTCACTTGTCAACAGTCCAACTTGAAGGATATCAGATTCCCACTTACCTTTTCTAACATCAAGCAATTAAGCCAGAAAGATAATCCATCAGGGCTCCTATATCACCGTGTTCTAGAAAGAGGAATAAGAGCAGGTAACTCTTTACCTTGCTCTTAAAGGCCATTGAGAATACTCATACTCCCGTTTCACCCTCCTAAACATCTTTGTGGTGATGGCCATTCTACTGAAAGCCAAAAAGGAAAAATAATTGTTTTTCTTTCTCATTCTCCTTTGAGTATGTAATAGAAGATGTTTTCCTGATGTCATGGCTATTGCCAAAGAATCATCATTTCTCAATGCAATAATATCTTGTATCTATATAGCATCTCTGTTTCAAAAGCTGAAAGTACTTTCATGAAACACTAGCTCTACCCATAATGGCATTTCCATCCTCAGCAAGGTAGACACAGGCAGATGTGCAATCTTCACATACGGAATAGGAAAATGAAGTCACTCAGAGTTAGGTAAGTCAGTTCTCTAAGACTGCACAATCCGGTTGATGATGAGGCCAGAACAGTCATTTACTGGGCTGCCTTCTCTATTCCTACTAAAATTCCAAAACACATAAATAAATGAATCCGATATTTCTCTGATATCAAGAATAATAACGGTTACTAAAGGCAGAAAAAGCATTTTACTTCTTTATCATCTTATAAAAATACATAGCGTTTAAGAGCTAGTAAAAAAAATCTGGATGAGTAACAATTATAGCTTAGAGGTTAAACACTGGGAAATATATATAAGACAGAGCTGTGAGTTAGCAGAGATATGAGATAATATAACAATGTTATCTCCAGCCCTTGCTAGAGAAAGATGATAAAGCAGATGTGAACAATAAAGTTCAGGCGCTGTATTTGTGATTTCCTGTTCACTCCCAGAACAGTCCATAAGGAAGGTAATAGACTCCCCCTTTTACAGATAAGAAAAATGAGGGTTGGGAGGTTAAGCTACTTGTACAAGGACCCCAACCAGGAAGGGACAGATTGCAATTGGTCTTACAAAGATGATCTGCTGTTCCTAGAAGGCCTTAGAAAATAATCTACCTTTAATTCTGAATAAGGCAGAATGATGGGTCCCGGGTAAATGTACACTTCAGCTCAAATCATAAGAAATTACTGATATTCAACTGCTTTCTACCCATAAAATAGATGTGTCACGTGGTTCAAACTATTGCTTTAGAGGGGCCCTGAGATATAGTTGGAGGTTGGGGGAGTGCAGGGCAGGGTGGAACAGGACTCTCATGTGGGTATACAAGTACAAGGGTAAAGTCAGAAGCTGCCTTTGAAAGTGCAATCCAGGCATTAGATGAAAGAGGCAGGCTGATGGATAATTGTAATTCAAAAAATGTGCCAGTTCATAATAAGCTTAGTGAGAAAGGGTGTGTTCCCACCACTGGAGCAGAAACTTTCAGTTCCCAAGCCCTTTTAGGATTTTGCCCTTCTTATTCATCCTTTCCAATCAAATTCATCCTTTAGGTAAACACAGGAGGGATTAGAGACTTTTAATTGGCTTTGAGGAAGGAATGGTAAGCTGAGATGCCTGGGCAGGAACGATCTTGTGTCTTGTGGGAGAGAAGCAGGGAGAGAAAGAGGAAAGGAAATGTCTGCAGTTTGACAGGCTATTTCCAACCAAACGGGAGAGAATTCAAGAATAGGCAAGATTGTTCAACTGTTTGCCCAAATTTGGCTGTGAGCTACCAGCATGCCATTTTGGGTCTCTCCTTCCCTCCAGCACTTCCCATGGGAAATAACAGAAGTTCAGTGGCAACTTGAGTCTAGATCAGTGTTTTTCACACGGTAGCACGTCTCCGTATCACCTGGGTTCTTGGGAAGCGGGTGCTTGTTAAGACACAGGCTGCTTAGCCCCACCCCAGAGATTTCGATTGCCGAGGTTTGGGGTAGGTTTTGAGAATTTGAGTTTTTAACAAGTTTCCAGGTGCTGCTGCTGCTGCTGGCTAAGGACTTTAAAATCTTTAAAAACCACTAGCCTAGCTTCCAGCTGTGTGCAATGCATTTGCATCTTTCTGCCCAGCAATTCAATGACCTGGGCTGTGTCTGCACATATGGAAGCCACACATGATCCAAGGAGAATGGAGTAAAGAGATGAAGCTGCCCAAGAGATTCTGACAATGGATACTAGAATATAGTGCTGGCTTTGGTGCTAACCAAGTTGCCACACAACTGACTCTATGGGATTAGTACTAAAAATAACAGCTAATAGTTATTGACTAGTTAGTATGTGCCAAGCAGCATGCCACACCCTTACCCATGTTATCCTTGAGGTGTATGTAGTGTTATTACCCCTGCCTTATAAATGCAAACTTTGAACTCCAGTGGATTAAATCTGTGATCACCCAACCAGAGAATGGGGAGCTGAAACTGAAACTCATGACCCTCTAACTTACCACTGCACATATACTTCCTGAATTCCAGAAATGATAGCTCAGGAAAGGAAAAGTCTACCTCTAGTGTTCTTGGATAGAGAAATAAATATCTATGACTAGATATTCGCTCTATTGGCTATGTCTTCTCTGGGTAACTCAAAACATTCTTCTCCAGCCCATTTCCCTCTTTGACCTTACCTGCTAACATGGAAAGAAATGCTTACTATGTTAACTGCTTAAGGGCAAGAGGTTGGAAAAGGGGGTGCCTTTATTTCTCTTTTCCTGCTGAAACAAGCACCTAATTTCTCACAGGAACATCACTTACTGTTTGGGGACTCCGGCACAGGAAACACTGTTATGGTTCAGGGTTCCGGAGGGAGTTGATTGCAGGGGTGGGACTCCTTACACAGAAAACCTTCTAGATTTTGTGATTCTCAGTTCTTGTGCTGCTGTCTCTTGATCTTCTCTCTTTGACAGGAGAGGAGAGGTGGAGTTGGAGAGGTGGCAGGAGGTAGGAGAATGGGGCTACAGAGATACTGGGATCTTATCTGACTGCAGGATTTCTTTCATCTTACCACTCTGACTTTGATACCTACTTAAGAAGTCTCAGAACTTGTTCCTTTACCATGAAAGTTCCAACTTTAGACTTTAACCCAGGACCTACCTTCCAAAGGCCACTTGTCTGGGACTAGAAGCTCATATGATAGGGGCTGATGGAGCCTCCCCTCTTGATGGGAAGATGCTGAGAATGTCCCGGGAGTTTGCGTCTTGCATACAGAGTTCATGTGCAATGTCATGGACCATATCATTGGCTGGGTCAGATCTTTAAGAACACTTGCCACACAACGGCCATTCACCTGGGGGTCAGCAGGTCCAGAAGAGTTACGTTCTATTCTATTTCTGTCCTGGATCTTGTTTTTATTTTACTGGACTAGAGTACACAGAAGTGTGGCCACACGTCTACATCCAGCAGCACGCATCTGCCATTTCCCTACTGAGGGACCAAGTGATGCCTGAGGTCCAAACCAATCACCCTTCATTCAACCAGATAGTTCTGCATTAAAATCCCTCATACCCTTTGGTTCCACAATAACATTCCAAGGTAATAGATATTATAGAATTGCCTGTAATATCAAAATACTGGAAATAATTGTATCCACCTGATCCATCAATAAGGAGCTAGTTAAATAAATTATGGGCCATCCATACAATGGAATAGTATTTTTAAAAAGGCAACCTATGATATGGAACTACTCACTGAAATGTGTCATTAGAAGAAAAAAAGGAAAATAAAGAGTATTATGTATTTGGATAGACAGTATACTTCTTTTCATCATATATATATTATATATATATGGAACCTGTCATTATATATATAATGAAAAGAATGTATACTGCATATACATTCATATACATATATTTATACATATATAAAAATGGAAATAGAATATGCTTCCAGAATATCTCTGGAAGGAACCATAAGAAACAGTAACATTATGGTCACTTTCAGATAGATAACAGACGATATGTCCTAAGAATAGCTGGCATTTACTCGTCCTTCCTGAGAAGGCTTGAAACTGATTACAGACGTTATTCCATGCAGCCAGAAATAGACTCCAAAAGGAAAGGTAATGATGTGGTACAATTCTCACGTTTGTCCTTGCCTCCTCCATGACACAAGGGAACACCCACCATCCACTTCCAGGATCCACACGTGTCAGGGCACTGCTGGTACACATTCATGCCATCCGTTTCCATTTGTGAAGGGCAGGGAGGTTGGGTTATTTTAGAGACAGGCTGAGTGATGACATCCTTGTAGTTCAGTGCAGCCTCTAACTCCCAGGCTCAAATAATCCTCCCACCTCAGCCTTCTGAGTGTGAGCCAGAATGCCTGAACTATCCATTCAGGTTTCTATCAATATTTTACAGCAGAATTTTCCTGTGGAAACTTCTTGTTTTTTGAAAGAACATGTAGATGCAACCAGGCTAAAACTCAAAGTCCAAATAGACTTGGGGACGTGTCTACACAAAGAGACAATCCCCACCCACCCACCCACCGCATGAATGCAAATGGGTGGAACAAAGGTTTAAGAGTCACATTTTTTAAAGTATAAAGACCTCACTGGAGACCTAGAATGTCTACAAACAAAACTTCAGTAAACTACACCATAGTATTTTCCCTAAATAAAGTAACATTTCTCAGAATGTGCTGCTTCTAAGATCTGATCGCAGGAACCTGTCTGCATCTGGGACACCACGACCACATGGTCTTCACCGCCTTCCCTTAGCTCTAGCTCCTGGCTCCCTCCTGGCTCCCTCCCGGCCCCCTTCTGGCCCCCTCCTGGCTCCCTCCCGGCCCACTCCTGGTTTCCCTCCTGGCTCCCTCCCGGCTCCCTCCTGGGTTCCCTCCTGGTTCCCTCCTGGCCCCCTCCCAGCCCCCTCCTGGCTCCCTCCTGACTCCCTCCTGGCCCCCTCCTGGCTTCCTCTTGTACCCCTCCTGGTTTCCCTCCTGGTTCCCTCCTGGGCCCCTCCTGGCCCCCTCCTGCCCTCTCCCGGCCCCTTCCTGGCTCCCTCCTGACTCCCTCCTGGCCCCCTCCTGGCTCCCTCTTGGCTCCCTCCCAGCCCCCTCCTGGCCCCCTCCTGGCTCCCTCCTGGTTTCCCCCCCACCCTGTTGCTGCTTCTCCCCACTCTCTTCTTGGCAGAGTCCTCTTCCTAATCCCACTCTGAAATGCTGGTTTTCTGTCTCCTGCTTGTCTCATTCTGCACCTTTTCCCAGCTCATCAGTTTCTGTTTGTTTTATCACCACCTGTGTACCAATGGCCCCCAAAGGTCTTATCTTCAAACTTGATGTTTTTCTGCCATCTGGAACCTGACCTCCGGCTTCTTACAAAATATCATCATTTGGATGTTCCTCAGGTACATCATACTTACGCATGTGGAAATCTGAACATATCATCTTTCTTGCCCTCTAAATCAAGTAGATTTCCTCTTTTAAGGAATAGGAACATCACCAAAGACTGAATCTTAGAGTCATCCTTAATTGATGTGTCCTCATGAATCTCACATTCCAGCCGGGTATAATGGCTCACACCTCTAATCCCACCACTTTGGGAGGTTGAGGCAGGAGGATTGCTTGAGGACAGAGCTTAAGACAAACCTGGTCAATGGCGAGACCCCGTCTCTACAAAGATAGAAAAATTAGCCAGGCGCTGTGGCACACACTTGTAGTCCTAGCTACTTGGGAGGCTGAGGTAGGAGGATCACTGGAGCCTACAAGTTCAGGGTTGCAGTGAGCTCTAATGAGGCCACTGCATTCTAGCCCAGGTGATAAAGCAAGACCCTGTCAATAAATAAACAAATAAATCTCACATCCCATCAGTCACCAAATCTCTGAAACACCCTTCTAATCTATAAAACGTCCTCCGTTTCCTGGGGCCTCATCTCAGGGTGGGGCACTGCTACTGCTCTAAATTTTACTGTGACAGTGTCCTGCTGCTATGCCTCCTCCAGGCTCTGTCCTTTCCAACCTTGTCCATTCGACAACACTGCTTTCTTGTTGAAGTCTCTTGGATGACTTCATATAGCATTTAGGTGACATTCCAAGCACCTTAGTGATCTACAAGCTTCTCCACAGTTGGCCCTTCCCTACATGCTCAGCTTCGTGTCTTTCCTCTCCCGGCCTCTACCCATATGGAATCCCTTACTGGCCCTCATCCAGCCCAGCCTGTAGCACACCTGTGCTGAATGTGCTACTGCTTCTGCCTAGGACGTCCTCCCTGCATCCTCCACCTCCCCGTCTTCTGTTCATTCTGCAAACTCAGCTCAGTCCTGACTTCTCCTGAGAGTTCACACCATTGTTTCCCGCCAGCGCCAGTGGGGTTAGCTATGGTGCTTCTCACATTGCCATAATCCTCGGTGCTTCCTTCTGTTCTAAAATGCTTCATGCTGCACTAAATATTAGGGAACTTGTCTCTCTTTAATCTTTCTTTTCTTCTCCTACATCTGTAGCTCCATAGGGCTAATGTCCTGCCTGCCTTGTTCCTGATAAATGAGAAAGAATTAGGATATCTTTTTTCTAGCTTCCAGTATAGTATTCTTTATGCTACACTTAAAAAAAAATTGATTGATTGGTTTTTTAAAAAGGGGGGGGGAGAGGTATATAAACAATTAAGGTAATCTGTAAAAAAAAAATGATAACTTTTTTTCACACTATACAGAAATATAACTGTGCAAATCTCCCAGGATTCCAAAGACGCCATCACTAGGACTATTGTTTAAGAACAGACATAATTCGTATGTGTCCTAAGAATTAAGTTATTCGTGCAAGCATTTATATGTGTTGACTTCTTATTACTGGTTAAAGCTAGAGGTGCCCCTTGTATGTAGATGAGCTTATGGAGGTTCATTTCAGGAATGACATCTTTAACAGTTCCCAGATTTGACATAGTTTGTAATAATCACTGTGCTTCGAAGAGTCTAATTCCCATGTTCTCAGAGGGAGAATTTCTCAGCTGACCAGCAGGTTTATCCAGAAATGCTCTAGTTCTCGGGAAAACTCTCTCTTGCCTATCAAGTCACAGATGAAACATTTGAGCAGCTCTCTCACTCCATCTCATCCATCTTCCTCGACCCTTTCTAATTTGACAGTGAAATGTGGGGAGTCAGTGAACTTCATAAATCACATTTAGATTCACTAGAAGTTTGCAACGTTATCATTTCCATAGTTCAGGCCATAGGACCAGTTTATGGGGAGACTAATTTAATGTAAGGCAATTTGGGGGGCCTAAATAATGAAATTTATTCAAGTGAAGACCAAGAGTGAATAAATCCTATTATAGTGAATTCAACTATAAAACAAAAAGAAACTGCCAGCCAAAAACTCATTAAGCTACAAAAATTAATTTTTACACAGATTTGTTTAAAGTTCAAAGTTTATTTTTCTAAAGAAGCTAAGTTATACATCATAAATCTATTCCTATCTGCTCTTAATGCATCTTTGGTGCTTCCACAATTTCACTTTGATAAATTTGAAGAATTCATTTGTCACATCCAACTCTATGTATGTGGGAAAAACAGTACAAGTCCAACTTCCAGCAAGTGGAATATTTGATTTTCTCATAACCCTTGCAGAGGGAGAAACCATGTTGGAGGAAAATCCCCTCCAAGACAAGACAGAGGAGCGTTTGCATGAACTTTAGGCTGCGAGGCTGGAGAAGCTGTTTCCTGCCGCCGGTCACATCCCAACCAGGCACTTGTATTTCAGGAGACAGCTTATAGAGCTAAAAGGAAATTCCACAACAGGAGACAAACCCAAATTGAGGGACATTCCTCAGAATAACTGGCCTGGGTTCATCAAAAATACCATGAAAGGCAAAGAAAGACTGAAAAACTCTTCCAGATTATAAAAAGATGTGTTAGCTGAATGCAGAACATGGTCTAGGACTTTCTTTTGCTATAAGGGATTTGTTAGGACAACTGGGGAAGTGAATGAAGTCTATAAACAGATACTAGGACTCTGGCAATGTTAATTTCCAGGTTTTGAGAATGGTACTAGAGTTATGTGAGAGAGTATCCTTGTTTTTTGGAAATATGAGCTAAAATACCTACAGGTAAAGAAATATGTCTACAACTTACTCTCAAACAACTCCGAGGGATAGTTCACAGATATTTAGATATATATATTCCCTCATAACTGTTATACATACAGGTGTGTGTGTGTGTATCCCATATATATATGAAATGAGAAAGTAAGACAGAGGAAGGGAGGGAAGGAAGGGTCGGTCAAACACTGAATAAATTTGTGTGTATAGAAGAATTTCTGTACAGTTCTTAATAATCTTCCTGCAAGTTTGAAATTATGCCAAAATTAAAATATATATATTTTTTATTCAATTGTATATATAGTTTATAAATAAAAATATACATATTTTTATACATATATAAATGTATACTTTATTTAATTATATACATTGTATAAATATTTAATTATATATATTTTATAAATAAAATATATGTTTATATATATAATTTTTTATTTAATTACATATATGATAAATAAAAAATATATGTACTTTATTTGGCATAATTTCAAACTTGTAGGAAGATTGTTAAGAACAATCTTAAACATACATATATATTTAAGGAGATTCTACCACATTACTGTATTTAATAATTTTCCATAATGTGTTATGATTCTCTCAGTCAAATGTTCTTGGGGCCTAACATACTTTTTTAAAAAACTCACCAGATGAGTAACAATCAAGCCTTGCTCCAAGACCTCCAAAGGACCCTTTGAAAGGGTCTTTGCCTCTGGTTCTTCTTTGTGAGGTGGCTGTAGTGGGGGGTGGTGAGAACCAGCCCTCCAAACTACGGCCATCTCCCAAGGACCCACTGTTGTGAGTATTCTGAACAGACCTTCCCATTCTGAAGGCATGAGCAATAATCAACATTTTCACCCAAAATGTTGGTTGAGTCTGTTTAAGTTGGCTTTCCTTTACTTTTATTCTGCTATGCTTGGATAACTGTGTGGATCTATTTACAGCTGTCCCCGTTGTCTGAGAATGTGGCTTTGAGACAGCGTCATAACCTTTTCCAATATGGATGCGAATGCTTTCTTTACGAGATGGAGACCCACTCCCAGGCCATGGCCATCCACATCTCCTGAAGGTCATCTGTGCCAAAACAGTTGAGCAGGTCCTCCTCATTCCAAGCAGCTCACCCAGACAGCCTTTCTGCAGCAGCTATCATGGTAAAATGCTTGACACGGCCCTGTTCAGGCTTGTCCATGTGCCAAAATCAACATGAAATATGTACTTCTGGGTTTTTTAGAACTGACCCCAAAATATCTATTTACTCAGACGTTGACATTCTCATGAGTAATGAGCAAAGCTCTGAGGACACACTGTTGGTGGCAGAGCAGAATTTGGAATTTCACTCAGAATTGCAAAGTTGGACAGGGACTTAGAAATTATTGAGTCCAATCATCTCATTTCAGGATAAGGAAAATGGGGCCGCAAGGGCTGAATAACTTAACCATCTAGAAACTGGGATCAGAACCCAGGTACTCCGCCTCCTGGATTGGTTTCTTTTGACTGTACCAAAGGAATGAACGCACTTGGGTGAAATGGCCCCGGGAGCCTGAGTTATTAGGTGGGTGATGGCAAAGGCAGCCTCCCAGATACATACTTTGGGATTAGAGACAACAACATTTCCAAATCCTTTCTTCAGAGTCCTACACGAAGAAACCTCAAACCCAGGATTCCAGCCAAAAACAATGATTCTCAAGTTCCTATGAAATCCTGGATGCATGTTTAACTGGGCAACGTACTTACCGACTCCTGTGGCAGATGCAAGCCTCAACAGAGGTCCTGGGGTGACACCGAAAGGGAGTGGATGTGTGTGTGTGAGTCTGAGTCACACGCAGTAGCCACCTGCTCTGATCAACAGGATGAGTGAGTACCAGAGAACATGCAGGGCACTTCTGAAAACGAATACAGAATGACATGCCACCTATTCACCTAACTTGCACACTTCTCACAGCTCATAGAAAAGCTCTAGAGAAACTTCAAGAAACTTCCAGAAAAGTATATGGGAAGACGTATATTTTACCCTCTCTCAGGCCTAGGACAAAACAGGACAATCAAAATTATTAACTCATGCATTTATTCACTCGTTAATGTATTCCTTCGTATTCCTTCACATTACACCTAATTATTGGATTTCTACTTCTTGACAGGCGCCATGCTAGATCACAGTGAGGTCCCATCCTGCATGAACTCAGAATCCTCATCTTCACAATATATAAAGAGCTGCTATAAACAATTAGAAAAGGCAACCTAGTAACAGGTCTTTTCAAACACCGCTGGGGCTAGGAATAAAATTTGAGATACAGTTTTGAGATACCAACAGCTATCAAAATTATTCATGCATATGTCTTTTAAACTTGTATTTTGACCTGTGAAAATCCATCTTGAATGGACATTAATGCCTTTCCTTGTCTTGCAGCATTTGTTTCCCCTCCAATGACAGCAGCAAGAATAGCTCAGGGGACCCACCCGCCAACCCCATCTGTTGTATATGTCCCAAGGGGGCATTTGCCTAGGCCTGGCCTACAAACTCATGACAGCCTCCTCACCACAATAACAAACCCACATGTGGACATGTGAGTCGATGTGACACAATCTGGGACGTTTTCTTGGGCTATCAAGAGAAAATCTCCCTGTTTTCCAATAGACGTAGAGTTTTAAGGGTCAAAGCCTAGAGCACCTGGCAGCTGCAGAACCACTGAAAAGGAAGGGCCAGAGGATGGACCAACCCAGAGGATAGCAGAAAGAAGGGGGCCTATCCCTGGGACACCTCTCGAGCCCCTGGCAGGTGATTCTAAAGCCCATTTCACCTTCTCACCCAGTTTGCTTTGTGTCTAAGCTAGTTTAGGATGGGTTTTCTATCACTGACAACTAAAAAGCTGAAATAGGCACACTCATCTATAGGATGACTAACATGGGTGCGGGAGATGTGTGTGCACAGTCATTGCAGCATTGTTTGCAACAGGGAGGAAAGATTCAGCGCCCTAAGCATTCATGAATAGGAGAAATGTTTAAATAATTATAGCACATCACACTATATAGGGGCACACAAGGGTGATAAGTTTGCGGGGAAAAGCAAGTCTCTATGCAATATGCAAAGTGCAATTTTATTTGTTGAAAAGGACTACATATATATGTGTATTCAAATTCATTTATCACTGCATACATGTATTGTAAATGCATTTACATTTGTATGTATATAGGCATACATATGCTGATGTATATATACACACATGTTTTTATATAGTTATACTCTTAAGCTTGTAGATATAAAGAAAGAAGTTAGAAGTCTACACACCAAACAGTTGGCATTTCTGGGAAGCAGAGTAGACCCAAATGAGGGGGAGATGGGAGGGGAATTGGTCATGAATTCTTTCATGTTTTATTCTTTGTTTTCTGTATCATTTTAAATGTTTATAAAAAAGAAATAGAAAGGAATACAGACACAAATGATGCCAAATGCAAAGGCAAGAGAACATTGAAATATTTTAGGATAGGTTCCCCCCAAAAGCCAACCCTGAAATAACAGTTCCAGTGCAAATAGTATATCTGGAAAGTGATTCAAGAAAACACTGGTAGGAAAGTGAAGAAGTGGGACAGGAAAGGAAGGAAGGAAGCAAATAATGGAAGCATCACAGCTGAGTTACCACTGAACACAACCAAAGATTAATCCATGAAACAAAGCCCAACGCATGTCCTGGAGCCATCCCACTCAAGGGAGAAGAGGAACCATGTCTTGGCACACCAATTTTTGAAAGTCAAGGGTCAGGGATTCTCCCATGGACCTTAACCCCCTGATACCTGAAACTTTCCTCATGCAGAGGGAGAGTGGACTTGCTGGTCAAAGGGACCCCTGGGCAGAGAGCATTAGGTGCTTGACAGTTGAAATTTGGCCACTGTGCATTAAAAAGTTAAGCATTGAGGGGATTGCATGGAGCACAGAGATTGCCTGTTTTGAGTATGTCCTTCCATGGTAGATGGAAACAGTGTCTAGGAGCTAAAAGAAGAAACCTTGGAAAGGTGGACATGAGCTGGGGATTGTGATGGTGAGGACATCGTCCCCAACAGGTCTAATTGGAGAGGTCTTGTTGTATTCAATACATTGTTGCATAAAAATTCACCCTTGTATGTGTTACCAGTAATACCCCTTCAACAAATATCTACTGAGCACTATTCTGAATATCTAATCAGGTTCTGCAAAGGTATTTTCAATAGTTTTTTTAAGATGTATACAAGTGATTGTTCTTAATGAAATATGGATAATTCCATAATCACCTTGTGAAATCTGTTCTATACACTGTCCCAGGTACCGTCTTGAGTGGAAGAAAAGAAGCCACAGCCCTGGAGAAAGATGCTAGCTGTGGGTACACCCCTTCCTTCCACCTGAGCACCATCCGCCAGCATTGGAATTGTTAAGAAATGCTGGTTTATAAAAAGAAATTAGAGCTCACACTGGAGATAATTAGGACAACTGGAAAGTTGGTTTGAGGGTGGGGAGTTCACAGCCTTCTAAGAAAGAAATGTTGATCTTGAACTCAGGCTGAATTTTCAAGAATTGAAGGGAGGAGATGGATCTGGGCTGGACATTCTCTTTTTATTCCTTCCCTGCTGGAGCACTTTTGCTCCCCTCTCTGCCCTTTCTGTGTTCCAGGCCTCTGACCCCTCTGGCTTCCAGCTCTGAACTTCTTTGCCCTCTGACTTTTGGGTGGTCTTTGCCCACAGGAAGCACTGACAGGCGATCAGAGGATGGGAGACAGGAGAGAACCCTGTGTCCCCTGTCAGGCCCTATCCCCGCCTCCTCCCATGAGCAGTGACTGCACCCCTGGTCAGCTCCCCTCAGGTGGTCCTTCCACAGCTCCAAGCTCAAATGCAAGATACTCTTGAAACTTCCACTGGGGACCCCTGCCCCATATTTCCTAGACACAGTATCAGCATCCTGCTGGTGCCCCTGGGCCTTTTGCCTCCACACTTTCTTAGCTTCCACTGCCCTACTCTGGAAGTGGGTGGGCTCTTCATTATACTCTCTACCATTCGGGAACCGTAATTTCTACAGAGAATAAAAGACCGTTCTGGAGTTGCCTACTTAGACTTCGTGATCAACTGGACATGTGCATGGGAGGGTAGGAGAAAGAAGTGACAGTTATTCCCCAGTTTCTGGCTGGAACAAGGAGGCAAAGGGTGGGCCTGGGTCAGTGAGGAAGCCAGGGCATCCCGATGAGAAGGCGCAGGCTGAGATACAGCAGGAGAAGAATACTGTTAGCTCACAACCAGGGGTGCTAATATTTCAGACACATTGATTTAAGTGTCCAAGCTGGAGATGCCACTATTGCAGCAGAGGACTAGGGTTAGAGTTGAAGCCTGGCTCTGGACTTGGACATAGATTCAGAAAAATTGAAAGCCACCAAGAGAACCTGGGGCAACACTTGCCTAGACTCACGCCTCCACACTTTTTCTGCATCTTCTTCTCCCTCAGCCCCATCTGGCTCCTCCCCCTTCAACCCAGATTCCCCACATCCCCACCTAAGGTCCCCCTCCAAGGACAAAATCTCACATTTTTCAGCCTTACCCATTCCCATCACCAAAGATTTCCTAGTTACAGTCCCTCAGAACCTTGAAGACTGTTTTCCAAAATGACAATGAACTCCTCTAATAAAGCATTTCCCCCTAAGGTGAAAACAAACTCACCTATTAGTCTTCCAAGAAAGCATCTGTACCTTGCCAAAAGACAATGGCAAGACCACTGATTGAACAATGAATGATGTCCTTGCTTCTCCAAAAGGATCCCCCTCCTTCTGAGGAAACAAGACAGTGTTCTGGGGAATGCTGGTGACTGCAGGGTAAACACGATCCATCCTCCTGAACCATTGGTTTCACTCAAAGATTTGAGGATGGGTGACATTAGATAAAATATGAATATATTATGGAAATGATGCAAAATTCCTAGACATTTTTAGATAAAATGTAATCCTCCAAAGGATTCTCTGCCAAAAGTTTCGCACTGAAATCTGACTGGCCCATGAGAGTTCTTAGTGGGAAAGTTAGGCTATGATCATGTACTATTCCAAAGGCAGGAATTTCTGGACATCAGAGGGCAAATATTTTAGAGCCAGAAAATCTTATGATACTCCCATAAATCATTTATCTTTGGCCCACCCAGACACCATAGTCAACGCCTAGGCCTTAAGTGACAGTCTATCGTTTAGCTGCCTTCCCTAACTTTGGAACTTGGTGCATAAAATACTTTTCAGATGATGTAAATCCATCCACCACAAGCCTTAATCTATAGGTTTTTCTGTTATACACTGTTTTAAGTATACCACATTTGCTTTCTTCCTGCAGAGAACATATCCTGATTCCAGAAAAGTCTGCCAGGGAAGAAAAAAAATGCATACACCAACTTCTTAAACATTTGGCACCTGCCACAGTCACCAATAAATTTAAACTGGACAGCTTGACATTTCCTCCAACAAGACCCCACCTCTCAAAGAACATTTGTCCTAACACGAAAAACAATAAAAGCCCAGCTGATAGAATGAAAAACATTCTTCCTTGTCTAACCCGAGAAGCAAAAACAAAATAATTGCTTGCTTAGGCAGCGATTTGAGCCATTCCACAGTCCATGAATGCTACAGTCCTTTAAAATGGCATCAGTAATAACCTCCAGTAATCTTCAAACTTGAAGAATGTATACACTGTCTTAACATTCCCTTTTTTTTTTTTTAATCTACCTGTCCAAAGAAAACTGTATTCTGATCTTCTTAAGTATTGTGTATTCCTGAAGGAGGGCTGTGGAACTTGTTGCATCCTTTTCTACTTTATAAAAACACATTTGTCAGTTCCGGCTTTAGAAACAATTCAACTTATAAACAATTTAATAGAGGCTTCCTGTCCCCTCCTTTTCCCTTGAACATGGAGCCTTCCTCCGTTGTTTCCAACGGAGAACTTAGCTTCCCCGGTAAGCCCCCACTCCTACAGACCCTCCTCCCTCTCTCTACACTAGGGCTGCCAAGTTTTCCCAAAAGGAGGACAGGATACAGCAGAGCCTCTCTGGCTTCCCAACCCTTCCAGCTGTCTCTTCAAGGGCTAGAGTTTGGGCCTAGCAGCTCTGAGCACAATCATTGCAGCCTGCCACTTGGGGAAACCAACAGGCCTTTGTGATGGCCTGGAAAGATAACCACCCCTAGGAACATCATTCTACAAGAAAAAATGCATTCCAAGTTCCAAGAGACTTTTGGAACAGAACATTTTCACATGATAGCATGTAATCCACGCTGTGTCAAAGACTTACCCATGGTTTCCATGGACACAAGTTTTCATGGGAGTTTCTGAGCAAAATCATCAAAAATCAATCTAGAAGCTTTGGGAAAAGGCCAAGCAGATCATCCACTTATTTAAAGCATTATTAACAAAGTAGGGGCAAAAAGTTCATTCTCTAAATGTGATTTTTATTCCTGTATAATATATTAGAAATAGTTGTATTGGGGAAAATTGGAACTGTTTTGAACTTCTTTTATGCATTTCATGGTTTGATATTGTTATTTTGAATTGTACATGGGAAAACCAAGCTTAAGGCTTTTTAACAATATTAACGGGCCTTGATACTAGATAGAGGGGGGAAAAATCAATATTTGTTCAAATACTAGTCTTGGCTTTCATACTAACTGGCTAATATCTTGGTGTCCATTTTCTCATGAATTAGGTTTACCTATTGATTCCTTCCAATTTAGCATTTCATGATTCCAGTCATTTCTCCCCTGTCTTCATGCAACATTTTCAAATGGGACCTTTCCTCCCTAGAGGAATCTGTGCCCAGTTATGTCCTGGTTTAGTTACAAACACTCCTGTGCTTCCCGTGCTCTGAGTTGGCATCCCTGGAACCTAATAAACCAGCAGGTAACATGTAGGACCTAGACAAACACTATATACAAAGCTCAGTAAATGTCATCTGCAAACTCCCTGAGATCACTCACGATCCAATGTGAACAGGCACAGTTTTCCAAGGTAGGCATCAGTGAACTCCTTCTACCAGACGGCAAACAGGTGGCAAAATCTTCCCAACTCATTACAATTTCAATGTTGACATTACTTTAATTCCCTTTTATTTTGAAAAACAGGTATTAAGATATCCTAGGTTTTCAAATTTTTCTCCCAGCCTCTAAGCTGCAGTTGGGAAGACTTGCTGTTCTCTCATGCCTCCCTAATCATCCCTGAAAGTCCTGCTCCCCGTTTGGGGAGGGACATACTAACTAAAACAGGAACTTTTCACTCCTGGAGATCTAGTCATGATTAAAATCTGATTTTAACCTTCTTCCTAAATTGTTTCTATGTGCTACAGAAGTTCTTCCATATTTGTGTTCTAGGAGTATAGCATTATATTCCAGACAGGGAGAGTTAATTGCTACATAATTTGAGTATAAGTTTGATTGCCCACATGTTCAGAGAAATATTAGATTCATTTCCAAATTTGTGTTGGATGGTGTTATTAAATATACTGTGTGCCTTGTTAAAACTTGAAACCAGAGGCTTTGTGTTTTCTGTTGGGATTTCAAACTAATGAGATCAAACTAGTGTAGCTAGTAAATCTCAGATATCAATTTATGATTTTGTTTTTCCAGAAAGCAGGAGTGACTGCTAGAGTTTTAAATATCTTGTAGTCCAGTCTCCTCATTACATGGATATAGAAATGAAGGTGTGAGGTAGAACGTACTGTAGTTAAGGTCACCTAGGAGTCAGTGTGGTAATGGAACTTGAGAGCAATGCTGCTTTCACTATACAGCACGGTTATTAATGGACCAGGATAATTGTTTTTAGGAGAAAGCATTTTTTATTTGTTATTCTGTATTTTGTCATTATAAAAATGCATAGAAACTAGTAGAAAAATATTTTTGTTTAAAAAAGTTCATATTAATATGTGGATACAAAAGATTATGCATTTGTTAGGTAAATGGACCAAAATAATTTAACTTAACATTTCCTGGAACATTGTATTGAGGATCTCCTGATTCATTTTATACAAATGCTGTGATATATGTAATTTACAGATTTTTTGGGGGGGGGAGGGTACTTATAACAACAACAACAATGATGAAAAAATAATTTTTTAATTGAAACAGCACAAGTTGTAGATCTTTAAAAGTCACAGAGTTATGGACACCACAGGAGCCACCTGTCATTGATCTTGACACATTTATGGCACAAAGATGGAAAAGGTTAGAGGACATTTCCAGCTGCATTCACTCTTTAAGGAGATTATACACATAGTAGAAAATATTTCTCCTCTCATTTTTGTTCATGAAGGTGCCTGTAAGAAGACAAAAACTGATGATGTTTCATATTTAAACAGAGTTCATTATCTAAATAATTTGAAGGTACATAAGTACCATTTAAGCTAATGGTTTCCAACAGTTTGACACAACTTTTCTAAGAAGTAACACTGAACAACCTGGTCAGTCTCAGGATGAAAGCCTATAGAATGAACTTTTCTAACCTAGGCAACAATTTAGCCACCAGGGAATGTAAGAAACAGAGCACAAGGCTAATGGTATGAGGCATAAATTAAAGCATATGTAACCACTTAGAAAAGACCTGTTATTAGTAACTTATTGTTAGTGCTTCTTAAAAACATGGACAGAAATTTCCATTGCTTTACCCATGGTTTTGTTTATTGAATGAGATGGGTTAATTATTAAAATATTACGAAAGGCAAAATTTTGTTATACAAAGGTAAAGGATTACAGTTTTAAAATAATATCATAAAAATATCATCAAGTAGGATTAAATTATTCACTTGGGATTAGTGGTAAATTGAAGAGTGGCCCATGCCTCCAGGTTTCTAGTGCACTATCCTCTTTACTAAGTTCCAGGCTTAGGTGCATTTTATGACATGCACAAACATTAGAAGACATTTTCAGGGCTAGAGTCTGGAAAGAACGAGCAGACATTATGCGATACGTTCATAAGGATACGAAAAAAGAATCTGAGCAGTCCCCCAAGAACTCTGATGCAAAATTCATGTGGCCACTGATACTTATTATCATTAATGGTGACTCCGGCATTATACGAATTGTTCTCATGTGTGAGGACAACTGTGACAAATTTTCAAATTTTTAAAATATAATTGTTAAAGTTTCCCTCAACCGACATTTTAGCTTTTGGTTTGAGAATTATTTTAAAAGAAAAAAAAAAAAAAGAACATAGGACAATTCAATTACTGAACTGCTGGTCAAGTTTCTGGACTCACTTAATGTTCTTCATGCAATATCTAAATTCAAAAGAACAGACTCCTACTTATCAACTAATAGGAACCTAGAAGACAATGGTACAATTAGTGAACTATGTAAGGCACATCAAAGGTAGAACCCAAATCAGATTTAATTCAAGCAACTATTTCTTTGGGTAAGTACAATTAAGTGTGACAATTTGTGTCAATTATTTGCAGCAGTCTGGCAAATGTATCCAGTTTGAGCCCCTGGTAAACGTTCCCAATTTCATATGAGAAACCAAGATTTGTGTGAAGTATATGTATCTCAGTACAGGAAAACGTAGTCAATTGTTGACTTGCATGTCAAGTGGGCAATTGTTGTTTTAAATGAATCTTTGTCCTGTGTCATGTCCTATGCACGTAACTATTGCATTTTAGATAAAGTGATAGGGGTTATTATCAAACATTTATCGAACATTCTCACTGTACAGCACTGTGAAGGTGCCTTGTGTAAACCACTATATTTAAGCCTCGAAGAGCAGTCTGGTGAAATAGATGATTTTATTCTAAACTACATTTTAGTGGTGAGGAATTCATGCAAAGAAAAAATAATTTTTCCAAAGTTCTAAGCTTATATTCGAAGACAGAATTTTGATTCCAATGCCCCTTTCCTTCTATTCCATCGCCCTGGTCTTGGAACATACTGAAGGAAACAGACTTTCACGGAACTCCTTTGTTTCACAGACTTTCACAGTACTCCTACAAATTGTTTGGTAGTAAGTTCTTTAAGTGCTACTTTGATTAATGAATTCTCTGGGAACAAAATTCTTTCATAAGAATAAAATCTTTTTAAAAACCCTCCTTGAATGTTTTGAAGTGCGATAGCAGATATTGCAGCTGTGAGTGACAAAAATACCTCACTGCTCAGTTTCTGTTTGACTTTGCTCAGTTGAAGAGAAACAAGGCTGTGACTAGAGCTGAGGTCCTTTGAAGGTGATTTTTTTAAATTTTAATCTACCATATGTTGAGTGGTTACTTTTTGACAGCTAGTATTTTAGATGCTATGCATTCTCTTATATTTATATTGATTGTTTTGAGATAGGGTGCCCTTCTGTCACCTAGCACAGTGGTATAATCACACCTCACTGCAGTTTCAACTTTTGGGTTCTGCAATGCTCCTGCCTCCATTCTTTCTAGTAACCAGGACTATGGGGGAAAAACTACCACACCCAGCTGAGTTTTTCTTATTTTTTGTAGAGATGGAGGCTTGCTCTTACTCAAGCTAGTCTGAAACTGCTGGGTTTAAGCGATTCTCCTGCCTTAGCCTCCCAAAGGCTAGGATTACAGGTGTGAGCCACAGCACCCAGCCTGCATTCATTTTTTTAAAAAACTAGTATAACTTAATTTATTTATTTAATTTTATTCTATAATATCTATTCAGAATATTGTGGGGGTACAAATGTTTGAGTTACAGAGATTGCTTTTGTACTGCTTGAGTAAAGTTGTATGTCCATCACCGAGAAAGTGTTCACTGTACCTAGTAGATATGACTCCACCCATCCCCTCCTTATGCCTCTCACAGGCTTTAATAGTGAGTACATGTGGTATTTGTTTTTCTATTCTTGTGATACTTAATTTAAGAGAATGGTCTCTGGGTCTATCTGGTATTAATTCATCTTTTCATGGTTCAGTAGTACTCCGTGGTATGAATAACTGTATTTTATTAATCCATTCACAAATCCATGGGCACTTAGGTTGATTTCTTTTGGATTGCCAATTGTGCTGCAATACACATTCTAGTGCAAGTGCCTTTCTGGTAAAATGACTTTTTCCACTTTGGGTGGATGTCTAGTCTTGGAATTGCTGGATCAAATGGTAACTCTACTTTTAGTTCTTTAGTTCTTTCCTTACTGTTTTCCATAGAGGCTGTACTAGTTTGAAGTCCCACCAATAGTAGATAATATTCTTCTCTTTCTACATCCATCTATTGTTTGGGAATTTTTGTTAAAAGCCATTCTCACTGGGGCTAGGTGGTATCTCATTATGGTTTTGATTTGCATTTCTCTGATGATCAGTGAGGTCAAACTTTTTTCATATGTTTTTGGCTATTGATGTATCTTGTTTTGAAAAGCTTCTGTTCATGTCTTTTGCCTACTTTTTAGTGGGGTTATTTGGTTTTTCCTTGCTGATTTGGCTGAGTTCTTTATACATATACATTCAGCTTATCAGATGTGTAGCATGTGAATATTTTCTCCAATTCTGTAGGTTGTCTATCAGCCTTGTTGATTGTTTCCTCAGCTGTGCAGAAGCTTTTTCATTTAATCGATTCCCATTTATTTATTTTGTTGTTACTGGATTTAGGCAGGGACGTGATGTGTACATTTATACATTGAGTATTTTCTAGAATAATAGATCATTTGGAGACTATGACCAGACTTGAGATTCTTTTAACAAGTTCGCTAAGTAAGGACGTAGTTCTGGGCCACTCACTTTATGATGGCATGGTTCATGTGATAGTCAAACAGGCAAAGCAAACGGAGTGTGCTGAATGTCATAAGAACATCACTTTTTGGTGTGAAAAATGTGATATTGCCTTACATCGCCTGCTTAATCTATAAAAGGGAATAATGTCTATCCTTAGGGTATTTAGGCAATAGTAAAGTGTTTTTATCAACTGTCACAATGAATAGTGTGTGTCACCACCTCCTGAGTTAAGAAATATAATTTTAAAGATTGTGTACAATATAGGAGTTGCCTAGTGTTCCATTTTTGGAATGGCTTATACCTCAACAATGGAACTTAATAAAAATCTTTTTCTCTTCAAATTCTTGTTCTTGAATTTTTCTAGGTAGCATATATAAATTTCATGCAAAAATTTAAACTCCCAACAAAAATGGGTTAATGATTTTCTGGAGCAGGGTTTAAGAGAATGGAAAGCAGCTTTTGATAGAATGAGAAGCTTGGAAATGGGGAATAGAGACTGTACCTTTTTTTAAGAGTACAGTTGCTCTTAAAATTAAATTGCAAAGATGAGGAGAAAGATTGTACTCTGAAGGAATTTGGAAATCAGATGAGATCTCTCTCTCTCTCTCCGTCCTTCATCTATCTTCTGGCCGAGAGGCGTAGACATACTCATGTTGGCTTACAGAGTAAGATCCAGGGAGACTGGGGTGCAGGAATGATTCAAGAGTCTTCATGGGACTTGGTATGTGCTGTGCCTTATGGAACCGTGGAGATCATAGTGAATCGCAAGTGTCAGTAGCTTATGTTTCAGGCTTCGCTAAGGTGAATTATTAAATATTAAGTGACAACAAATCAGTCTGGGATGATTCCCTCAGAGGCACTCATTCCTCTATACAGATCACATCATTGATTTGAGTTTGGTCCCCTGGGAGTCATAACAGAAGTTAATGGGTACAAGAAATGGAGTGCTCCAGAGGTAAAACTGTAGCTAGATGACCAGCTACAAACTATAGTGACTGAGTGGGCGTGGAAGGGAGAGAAATCAAGAGAAGGTAGACAGTCTCAGAGGAACCTAGGAGTCTAAGCTTCGATAAAGTTAATAGAGAGGTGTGAATGAAGAAAGGGTGTAAGAAGCTCGGATGGTAGAATTTTGTGACCGGAGAAAATTATTAGAGTTTGAGGTTACAAAGGTGGACTGATGTAGGATGATAACAGGGTTGGTAATCCTACTGAAATTTTTGAATTATGTATATGGCTGAAGTTGGTTGGAGGTGAAAATTATTCAGTTTAAAAAGGTTTACAGCATCAGACAGAAAATAAATCTTCTGGACTTCCCTAGGTAAAAATTCGAGGGAAAAACATTAAGGGAGGGGTTTCACATTAATTTTCTTTTTGTTTTTTAACAATTTTGTCATATCAGCTTCTTACTATTGGATGTCAATGATGTCAATGATAAAATTAAAGTTTCACTTTGAATGTCTTACAGCTTCTTGTTTTACTTGTAGTGTATGTGTTAGAAGTTATGGATTTAGAACCAGAAGACCTATTTAACTTCCATTGCTATTACCTGGAAGTTGTGTGAGCTAAAGCCAGGCCATTCTGTAGGCCTATTTAATCTATGAAAGGGGATAATATCTATCCTTAGGGTGGTTAGTTGCCATCAAATGCATGTCTAAGGGCATTGTTTTGTTTTTTTTTTTGTAAATTACCAAGTTGTAGGCAAGACTTACTGATGTAGCTGTTTCATTATTAACTGGGGATGTTGAAATAGCAAGCTTTGGTGTTCTCTCTACACTGGAGTTTGAACATACCACATAGAATTTGTTTGGTTGATTAAGCAGTTAACTTTAAATTCATGTATTAAATGAAAATCTTTAAACAAATTTTAGTAAATTAAATTTTATGGGTAAGCATAAAATTGTAGCTATTAGATTTTTATGACAAAACTACTTTATATCCCTTATATGGTTATTTACAAATAACACATTTTGAAACTAGCTATTTTTGACCATACCTTTTTTCGTAGTAAGTTGAAATATTAAAAAAAAACATGTATTACAAAAAGGCTGTCATGTGCTAGGGATACTTTTTCTTGTTTAATGAAGCTATTGATGGGAAGAGTAATTATGAATTAATTAGTAAAGTCTCTGGAGGTCTTCAGTTTGATAAAAGGAGATTAAAAGAAGAATTTCTCTTTCCCCATTTCACTTCAAGTGGCTATTAAGAAAGGAGACACTAGAAAATGGAAAATGATAAAGGCCAACCCAAACTTACCCTCGTTTGCAGGGGGAAGACTGAGGTTTGAGTATGTGTCAGATGGTCAGCAAGACACTTTCCATAGGTCATGTCCTGTAATTCTTGCAGGAGTCCCGTGAAGTGGGTCTGCGTGTCCCCATTTTATAGATGAGGGTGTTGAGAAGTTAAGAGGTAAAGGGAGCCAAGTTTACTCTGACCAGAAAGAAAATCTTTGTGAATTTTGAAACCAGTTGGAACTGAGAAAACTGGGAAGTACGTTCATGACAAACAAGTTTATCTATCATATTATGTTGAGATCACACTAGTAAATGAGCAATTCCTTTTAAATTACAAACCTCAGATTCAAATGCTAGTTCAGTTATTTAATACCTATGAGATCTTGGGGAGGCTACCTAACCACTTTGGCCCTGAATTTTGTTATCCATAAAAAAAGAGGGGGCACATCGCCTCTTTCAAAGAGCTGCTGTGAGAGTGAAGAGAAGCGATGTAGGTAGAGGCAGGCGTCACAATTCCTGCAATACAGTGGAAGGTTAAAACATGGTTAGTGGTTTTGTGTTTGTGTTTTCAGTGGTAAACTTGTATTTAGGGTTAAAAACATCTGGTTCTATACTTTGTCTAAAACTATTACATACTGTTGCTAAGCTTAACCGTATCAGAAGCTTTACTTGTTTATTTTTTTAATTTTTAGAAAGGAAATCATATATTTATAAGTTTTTCCAGGGAATCAAAAGACAACTTCTGTAGGAAACTTGTCCTTTAGGTACACGAACTACATATGTTTCACAGGTAGGTGATAATTCATCTTAATTGCAAGCAAACCAATTAGGGGGAATAAAGGTTCTTAGTAAATTAGAATTTCAGATGCTTATTTTCAGCTTGTAAATTAAATCTGGTAAAAGATGGTGACAGCACATAATCAATATTAACAGGAATCCAAGATATAAACAAATAGAAGCAGTAACCTGATTGTAATAAGACCAGGAAAACAAAGCTTTTCTCCACCACCTTCCTCTGTTGTTATATGTATTACTACATCCTGACACTATGTGTGATTTTATGGTCTTCTATTATGTAGTTTTTTGAAATCATGATAGCACTTTTCCATGAAATGACTGAATTCTCCAGAGGAAAATAGCCATGGTTCTAGAAAAAAAGCAAATAACATACTTTACTGGCCGGAAATAAAATAAACACAAAAGATTCCTGCTCACTGGAATGAATGAAATACCACGTGGCTGACAACATTAAATTCATTGTTTAATATTAATGGTAAGCTTAGGTATGTAAAGCAAGGCCTTCTATTATTCCTACATGAATATATTAGAAGCAGACATAAGTGAATCTCAAAAGGAGAGGAATTTGGTTCATTTTCTATAAGCACCCAGAAATTCAGATGCTTATTTAAAGCTTATCTGAACTACCTAAACACAGTTAAGTCTGCAGATCTTAACAGAGCAGGATTGCATGTGAGATTGTCAGCATTTATACTGCCAACTCAGACACAAATATTGAGAAAGGAGACTATGACTGGCAAGCTATATTATTTCTAGATCTAACTGTCATGGTCAAACTAAAAACGAGAAAAGTAAAATTTTTTATCCAATTCAGGATTTGAGAGTATGTCCATTCCTAGTCTCCCAAGATGATAGTTGACTTAGTTTTTATTGAAAATGAATTATTGCCCTTAGGCATGTGATTGAGAAATAGTAAAAAAGCAGTTTTAATAAGTTAGAGTAGATGAACATAAAAGCACAAAGGAGTAGAGTTTAACACAAATTCACAAGTACTTCTCATTTGAGAAGGTAAGTTAGCGAGTTGAGTTAGATGACCCTGATTATAATCATACTGATTCGCCTTTGCTCCCTTCCAGTTGCAATTTCTTAGCAATGCAACTGACAAATCATGACAGATGGCAAGACCAGGAAGACCTAGCCATCTAGAATGATTTTGTGAAGTTCAGAAAAAAAACACAGCACCCCCAGCAACATATGAGAATCTGATAACCGTTTCTGGACATAATTAATCATTGTAAAATATTCTCTTAAAGCTGCTCTTAAATGATGAAATCAGATTCCCCCAGAGCATTATTTTGCTATTCCAATTTCTGGAAGGGATAGGGAGCAATGAAAGGAAGATCAGAAGGATGAGTTTACTTATTTCCAAGTGTGAATGGGGCAGGGCTATTGGTCACTACTGAAACAGCAAATTGCGCCTCCTATTTTGTCAAATATTAAGTATTTCATATGTAAAAAATAACTTTACTTGATAATACGGTAGGGAGACTATGATTAACAATAATTTATTGTATATATCAACATAGCTAGAAGCATTGAAATGTTCCCAACATAAAGAAAAGATAAATGTTTGAGGTGATGGATATCCCAATTACACTGATTTGGCCATTACACATTGTATTCATGTGTCAAAATATCACATGTGCCCCCCAAATATGTACAATTATTATATAGCAATAAACTACTTAAAAACTTTCATTTAATCATATGAGAGAAGAAATTGCAAAATTCAATACAATCTCTGCCATTTATTCACTTTAATTTTTTTTAGTTATAAAAGTTTTCACATTTAAAAAAATTTATAGGTGAGGTTTCTTTTTTTCTCCTTTGGAAGGATTATCAAATATGCATAATAAATATTGAGAAGTCAAAGGCAGTTGTGACTTAAATTAGTTCTTTGTGACTAAATAATATCAAAAGACAAATTGTAACAATCTTAAAAATATTTATAGTAGGGAATTTTATTTAATGTGACTGAGGCTTTGGCCTAACGTGCTCAATGTAATGTAGGATGGGGTTTCCAAAAATAAGAGGACTAAATGTGTAAGAATGTATAGACTTCATTTGTAGAGAAACTAAGGAATCCTGATTTGAAAATGAGGCATCCTAGATGCATGGAAATATGTAGGAAAAATTTATTTGAATGTTTATGTGCTCAGCAGTTTTAAGAGTCTGAACTGCTGTAGGTACAAACAACAAACTATGAGAATTGGTCAAGGAAAGAGAGTATAACTCTGAGTATATCTAATTAGTGTTAGGTTTAAAGTTTGTGGTTAATGTATATTTGTTATTTTTTTTCATTTTTCTGTATAGTGTTTCCATTCCTTTTTTTGGATTTGTATAAACTGGAGTAAATAACTCTTCCTTGTTTATGTTATCCAATAACAACTTTTTCTTGAAAGAGAACATCTAGAAAGGTACACATTATTTGTTTTGGAATGTCTTTAGTACATTGAGTATTTGCTATCAGGAAGAGGCATGGATTGGATTAAATCACAAGTAAATTATATCATAAAGTCTGAAAGTTAATTAAATGTGTAGAAGATGATAATGACTTATGGTGATCATATCATTTTAAGTTTTTGTTACAAATATTCTCAGGCCCTACCCATGATCCATTTAATCTGACTTCTCAGGGGAGGGATCTAGCAACTGAATGTCATTAGATGATTCTTCTGATGAGGCATGTTTGATAGATATAGCATTTATCCCAAATTCTCAGAGAACTTTGTAATTTGGTCTGAAAATTGGAAACATTCATTATACTAAAATCTGTTCTGATGCAGTTTTAAATTTGGTCAGCTATGTTGGTTAGAACATGTTGGTTATGTGGTTGAAGGTCAGCTGGCTTTTGTCTCCTGATTGTGAATTATAATGCTTAATCTTGATTTATTAAAGAGAAGACTTAATCAACATAAATAAGTCAACAAAAACATGGGAGAAAAATCTCACTGAAACCTTTGACATCCAAAATAATTCCAAAACTCAAACCTGTGCTATCTGATCAGAGGATCATAGTTACTGTGGTGTGTAACAATAGTACATTTAAAAATAAAACTTTAATTTCTAGGAGTAGAGAGCTTATATACCTTTATTATACAATGAGATTGCAAATACTTCTGAATTCAAATTTTAAAAATGAGTCTAATTACTAATTGTTTAAATGTGAAAGAATAAAAGATTAAAACATGTAAAAATAATCTTCATAGTCTAGTTATTGTTATATGAGACAAGGTAACGTTATATAATGAATGTTATGTAATGTCGGGTCCTATAATAAAAGAAATAGATATTGAGAAGGAGCAAAAACAGTCAGGATCTAATAAAAAAGAATAACAAAAATAATTGGCTTAATCTCTTAATAAATTTCTTAGGAAAGACAACTTACTATATACAATATAGTACCATGTTAAGTTGACATAAAGACATTGTTTCATCTTCTGGGCTCTTGTAGAACTTTACGCAGACCTTTAGTCTTGCATCTGTTAGCCTTGGCATAGTTTTCTATCATCCTTATTGGATTCCTTGAGCTCCTTAAGACAAAACAATGTTTTATTTTTAATCCTTTATTATCTGATATTAACATTAGTTAATATAAAGCAACAGCAAAATATTACAACAATAATTCATAGATTGGATCAAAGAAAACATGTTCCTTATCCATGAGGCTGCTCAATGTAGACTTAACCAGAAGAGGAATTATTCTATGTAATTGAAGTTAGCTCTATTATCTAAATTGTAGGCAGTTAATAGTTCAAGGGCAATTCTTTTTCAATTTTTTCAAAATTATTCAATTTAATGTAGCAGTTATTATAAAAATACTTGAAGGCATAAATATAAACTTGGAATAAACTGAGTGTTCTTAAAAAGAGTTATGTGAGGGAGAGACAAGATGGCTGACCAGAGACATTGGATGCTAGATTGTCTCAGGAAGAAGGAAAGTTTTAGAAGAAAAACAAACAGACACAGATTTGGTACAATTTTGAGGGGAAAGTACCAGAACCTACGAGAGACTCCATGAGAAGAAGTTGAAGAACTAAATAAGGAGCTAGTTATGAGCAGAGCTCAACTCCAAAGAGGCTTCCAGCCCAGCCAAAAGTGTAGGTGGAGCAGTATTTTTCTCCTTCCCTCACATCTATGGCAGTTAGTAGGCTCCTGAGCTGCTGGAGAGCCTTTCTACTCTCATGAACCCAAAAGCTGCTGCTGCCAGTGAACTGAGAGCTTTATGAAGACAAAGCACCAGCCTTCCCATCCATTTTAGGGCACTTCTTGTCACCACAGACCTGGACCAAGATGGTAGGAGCCATATTGCTTCATTACCTACTGTGAGTTTTTGTCCAATCCAGACAACTCTAGCCTGTCACTTTTCATCTGTCTCTACACAAACATCTCCCAGCTCCTGCCCGGACTGTTGGAGTCACAAGGGCCAGTGGGTCTCATGGGATCTGTGTGACCCCAGAGCCTGAACATTCCAGGTGTGATGCCTTCCAGAGAGAGAGAGACAGAGGTGATAAAAAAACCTCGAATAGCCAAGACATTACTCAGAAATAAATTTTCTAAAAGAAAACAATCTAAAAAAAATGACACAACTTTCATTTCTTTTTTTTCCTTTTTCTTTTCTCTTGGTGGTGAGTACACTTAAGATCTACCCTTTCAGACAAGTTCACCTGACCTACTCAGTAGGTGACAGCACTGTTGACAATGATCAAGTTTACATTAGATCTCTAAAATTTAGTCATCTTGCATAACTGAGACTTTGCATCCTATTACAAATATCTCCCCCTTGTCCCTTCTCTC
>CAUYRH010153759.1:0-11812 GCA_963574655.1 Perodicticus potto | reverse complement strand
AATGGCCGGGCGTTGTGGTGGGCACCTGTAGTCCCAGCTACTTGGGAGGCGGAGGCAAGAGACTCGTTTGAGCCCAGGAATTGGAGGTTGCTGTGAGCTGTGATGCCACAGCACTCTATCCAGGGTGACAGCTTGAGGCTCTGTCTCAAAAAAAAAAAAAAAACAGCCAGGCGTTGTGGCAGGCACCTGTAGTCCCAGCTTTTTGGGAGGCTGAGAGAAGAGAATCGCTTAAGCCCAAGAGCTGGAGGTTGCTGTGAGCTGTGATGCCACGGCACTATACCCAAGGCAACACAGTGAGACTCTGTCTCAAAAAATAAATAAATAAATAATAAAAAATAAAATAAAATGAAATAAAGTTGATAAGCCACAAAGGATTCATGTGGAAGGCACATTTTAGCCTCCTCTCACTTAGAGTGGCAAATAACTCCTATCAGCTAAAACTAGTACCATGTAGCCAAAATAGTTGGAATGACCTGAGCAACTGCCATAACCTCCTTCATTTAGCAAGAAAATTAATGTTATTCTAAATATTCTCTCCTAAATTTACCCTAAAAAAAAAAAAAAGAAATACTCACTCCATGATGCAATTGGTATTAAGTTCATTAGCTGGCAAAAATGCATGGTAAAAGACTTAGAAGAATGGTTACCTACGAGAAAGTATTAACTGAGCAGAAGTTGAGAGAGCCTTTAGGGGTAGGTGGGGTGCAAGGAATATCCTATAGCTCAATATGGGTGATGATTACAATGTTAACACTGACTGAACTGGACACTTAACTGCATACCTCAACATAAAAGAAAAGAGACTGACAAAGTTTTAAAATAGTTTTTCTACTTATTAGAAGTAAAACAACGTGGAGGCATCATGTTACCAGACTTCAGGTTATTCTACAAGTCTACAGTCATCGAAACAGCATGGTACTGGCACAAAAATAGATATATGGAACAAAGAACCTAGAGATGAAACAGCCTCATATCGCCGCCTGATTCTTGGATAAACCAAACAAAAGCATACTCTAGGGGAAAAGATCCCTATTTAATAAATGGTGCTGATCTCTACTAAAAATAGAAAAAATTAGCCAGGCATGGTGGTGCATGCCTGTAGTCCCAGCTACGTGGTGCTGGGACCTACACTTCTCACAACTTACAAAACTTGACTCATAGCTTGGCACCCGTAGCTCAGTGGTTACAGCACCTGCCACATATACTGGGGCTGATGGGTTTGAACCCAGCCTGGGCCAGCTAAACAACAATGACAACAACAACAACAAAATAGCCAGGTAGTGTGGCGGCCACCTGTAGTCCCAGCTCCTTAGGAGGCTGAAGCAAGAGAATCGCTTAAGTCTAAGAGTTAGAGGTTGCTGTGAGCTGTGATACCACGGCATTCTACCAAGGGTGACATAGTAAGACTCCGTCTGCCCCCCCACTAAAAAAAATTGACTCAGGGTAGATAAAAGATTTAAATCTAGGACACAAAACTATACAAACTCTAGAAGAAAATGTGGGAAAAAACTCTTAACGATATTGGGCTGGGGAAAGATTTAATGAAGACAACCGCATTGGCAATAGCAGCAACAACAAAAAAAATGATTGGGGGCAGCGCCTGCTGCTCAGTGGGTAGGGCACCAGCCCCATATGCCAAGGGTGGTGGGTTCAAACCCAGCCTTGGCCAAACTGCAACAAAAAATAGCCAGACGTTGTGGCGGGCACCTGTATTCCCAGCTACTTGGGAGGCTGAGGCAAGAGAATCACCTAAGCCCAAGAGCTGGAGTTTGCTGTGAGCTGTCATGCCACAGCCTCTACCAAGGGCGACAAAGTTAGACTCTGTCTCTAAAAAAAAAAAAACCCGACTAAGGACACTATAAACAAAGTAAATGGACAGCCTTCAGAATGGGAGAACATATTTGCATTTTACCAATCTGACAAACAGCTAATAGCCAGAATACACAAACAAATCAAGCAAATCAGGCAAGAGACATAAACAGAAACTTCTCCCAAGAAGACAGATGAATGGCAAAAAAATACATGAAATAATGCTCACCATCCCTAATCATCAGAAAAACGCAAATCAAAACCATCCTGAGATATCACCTAACCCCAGTGAGAACAACCCACATCACAAAGTCCCAAAGCTACAGACGGTGGCATGGAAATAGAAGGGGAAACTTATGCACTTTGGTTGGATTACAAACTAGTACAACCTTTATGGAAAGAAATATGGAGAGCCCTCAAAGAGCTAAAAGACTTTCCCATTTGATCCCACAATCCCTTTACCAGGTATCTACCTGGAAGCAAAAAAAAAAAAAAATCACTTTACAACAAGGAGATTCTACTGGAATGTTTACAGTAGCTCAATTCACAATCAAAGATGTGGAAATAACCTAAGAACCCATCAACCCATGAATGGATTAACCAACTGTGGTACATGTATACCATGGAGTACTATTCAGCCATAAAAAATGGAGATTTTACATCTTTTGTTAGCATGGAGTTGGAGAACATTCTCAAAAATGAAAAAGTATCCTATGCACTCAGTACTAATTTGAAACGCCTAATCAACTATAGGCCCAAAGGAGAGAAAAACACAACCAAATTCAAGTAGGGGAGGAGAGGGAGACAGGGAATAAGGGAAAAAGAGACGAAGACCGAGAGGGAGGGAGGAGGCTGGGTAAGCTCCCACATAATGGGCACACTGTAGGGATATATGATGCACCTACTGAGTGAAAGGCTCAACTACAACTCAGACACTACCTAACTAATGAAAACAATGTAACTCAGTAAAAAGTGAAACAACTGAATTAACTTATACAAATCAAAGACATACCAGGCATAAAAGTTTTTCAAAAAGACATTAGAAATATACTTAAATCCGGTTCAGTGCCTGTGGCTCAAGCGGCTAAGGCATCAGCCACATACACCTGAGCTGGCAGGTTTGAATCCAGCAATCAAAAAATATCCGGGTGTTGTGGTGGGTGCCTCTAGTCCCAGCTACTTGGGAGGTGGAGGCAGGAGAATCGCTTGAGCCCAGGAATTGGAGGTTGATGTGAGCTGTGATGCCACAGCACTCTACCGAAGATGACAGCTGGAGGCTCTGTCTCAAAAAAAAAAAGAAATATACTTAAATCTGGAACCAACCTGTTAATACCAGCTGCATTTACGAGGAAACGTATTGGACCTAAACGTTTCTCCATTTCTTCAAATGTATTTTGAACATCATGTTCTTTAGCAACATCACAGCTAAATGCCAAATGATCGCCTACAGAACAGAATTAAATTAGAATTGCCTATAAATTATACCTTGAATTTTAAATCTACTCAATTCACACTTACTAAGCATCAACCATAGCAGGCCTGTGCTAACTCAGGACCCAGAGACAAAAAAACAAAGCATGTCATGGGGCCCTGCACCCAGGGAGTTGGTCCAGTAAAACTGGGGTGCGGGTGGTAGGGGAGCAAGACATAATGCTACAGAAAGTACATTTATAAACTTTGTTTATAATAAACACAAGTAGAAATGAGCCCTTTTCAAGTTTATAATGCTTTGTAAGATTCCTTTTATATTATTTAGTGCTTTAATACTGAAGTTAGAGCTACTCAATTTAATGGTCTTCTGGGTTTTATATTCCCTTTTTTGAAATTTATGTCTGATTCTGTCAGGTTTTTGTTGAATTGGTATGTTTGGCCCTGAACATGAACTCCAAGGTTTCTTTTTTTTTAAGTGCTACAGAGTCACCATGGCACATATATTATAATGACTATTATTTAAGCCTGACCATAAGGAGAGGAGACAATAAAAGCTGTAAAAAATGCTAAACCTATAAACTGCATACACAAGAAAACTTCTTACTAAAAACAGGCCTTCTTACTTTTGAAAAAAATGCTTACATGCCCCAAAATTACACTTTAAAGGAAAATAAGGCATTCCTTATTTAATAATCTACCAGTTTAATACTGAATTTCTTTAGAATTTTCTTTAAAAATCTAAAAAAATAGCTTAATTTCTGGCTGACCTTGACAAATACATTTGTACAAATACTACCCAAGCCTCTGGAAACAGTAAGTCACCTGGGAAACCATACTTGATGAAAACCAATCATTCACAGAATGAATGATTCAAGAAAATGAAAGGAAGCTCAGTGCTGTGGGAGGCTGAGGCAGGAGGATCACTTGAGCCCAGGAGTTGAGGTCACAGGAAGCTATGATCATGCCACTGCACCCCAGCCTAGGCAACAAAGCAAGACCTTACCTCTACAAAAGTAAAAAGGACCAATAGCATCTCCTGGTTTTCACCTGAGTTCACAACCAGCCTTACCCTCAGCCATTTTTATAATGATCTACTTCAGCACACCCCTGGGTGATCCAGTAAGATGGCCACTCTTTCCCTGGTTGTCAGAATGGCAAGAAGCATCCCCTGAAATACTCCCTGGGCTATAACTTACAGGTGTTTTTGTTTCAAACACCCAGTTTTCTCTAATCCATATGAACAATTAGGCTGCACTGGTGATACCAAACCAACCAGTCAGGTTGTTTTATTTTTTTTCTATTAATAAACAAATTTTTATGAACTATTACACACAAGGAATCTGAAGAAGGAAGATAAAGTTTAGTGATCTTTTAGTAAACATGTTGAGCATAACAGTCTCAGCGACCATATAAGTTTAAAAGAAAAAAAATCAAGCTTATACACAGCATTGCTCCGTATTCAAATGGTGTACACTAAAAATAGGATAATGGAAATACATGTTCTTAAAGCATTTCCACAGGAAATGTTTGTATTTTTATGACATTTTAAATTACCTAGCAATTACATATGTTACATTATTTATTTAAAGGGAAAACGATATTTTTTAATTTTCTGGCTCAAAAATGCACACTACCAAGGCACCTTAGTCCCAACAAACAAACCTTTTAAAATAAACTTTTGGATTTTGAAGCCAATGAAATCCTTTACTGTAACCACCACAAGATGCACCCCCAGGCCTCTGCTCCACCCAATGTGTTCCTAGCAGTAAATGAAAGTGTTTTTTGTCCATTCTAGTAACTAAGCAAATAGTGGCCTCTTAGTTATCTTTTGAAAGTTCTATTTCTACATACCATAAAAAAATACTTAAATTCACAGAGTAACTATTCCATTTTCAATACGCGGAGAAGACTGAATTTTAAATGCAATAAAAAAATTCCGCCAGAACAAATTTCAATCGACCATTCGTAAAATCCATCGAAACAATTTAATACCTATTAAAGTGCTGAGGGATGTAGTAGAGCAAACCAGGTATAGTTCAAAACCAGCCGCTACTCAGAAGGGCTTCTCTCTGAAACCCCGCCCTGCCCGTTCCCTGCTCGGAGTTAACCGCGACCCAAACAGAGCCGCTCGCCCCGGGAAAGCCGCCCGGGGCGGGCGCTCAGTCGCGGGGCCTCACGAGCCTGCGACGGCTCCTGAAAAACCACAGGTGTGCGGGGCCGAGCGGGAGCCCCCGCGCTGACGGGGGCCACATGCCCGGTGGGGGACACAGACGGGAAAAGCCCACCTGCCCGGGCGCGGGGAGCTGCACCTGCACGACTCCTGCTAGTACCTACCGCCGAGGTCACTGGCGGCCGCCTGAGCCACTCGCAGGTCCCTGGCGACAAGGGCCAGCCGGTAGCCTTTCGGGGCCATCACCTGGGCCACTGCCCTGCCAATGCCTCGTGAGCCTCCAAAAATCGCACAGACTTTGTCCATGTCGGAACCAGAAGTGGCGGACTGAAGGCAAAAAGGCAGGAACGGCAGTCGCTCCTCCGGCTCCTCAAGCTTTTAAGCAGCCGCCAAGAAGCGCCTCCGCGCGGCGGGAACAGTCACCACAAGCGCCCGCGCCGCGGGTCTGCGCTGACCAGGGGCGGCGAGCGCGGCGTCTGCACGTAACGTCAGTGCGCACGGGCTTGGACGACTGCACGTGAGGACACGTGACGTCAGCACGCACGGGCTTGCTGCGCCGCGCACTCCAAAGTCTGCCCAGCCGATTGGCGTTCGTGGGGGCTTCGCTGCGTGCTGGGAGAACGCCTGCATCGTCAGAGCTAAGGGTGCGGACAATCCCGGAATAACAGGGCCGTCAGGACACCGGGCGTTCCCCTGCAGACCTGAACGAGCTGGCCACTGCATTTAGCCCCGGATGTCGACCGCGAGCGTGCCCTGCGGGCCGGGTGGCCCGCGGCTTGACCTTTCTGTTGAGTGACCCGTGCCGGGCCCATGTCTGAGCCGCTTCTACCTTCTCACTCAGGTCGCTTGGGAAACCGGCCTGTCCCCGCCCACCGGTGACTTGTTCAAAGCCAGATTGCAGCTGGAGCCCGGAAGCAAGTAGCTGGAGACTGAACACTAGGGCTGCGTCTGTGCAAACCAGCTGGGGCCACGAATTCGCGCACCGCAGTTCCGAGCAGAACGTGCTCGGCGTCTGAGAGTTCCTAAGCTGGAACGTGGAACGTTCGTTACAAGTGTGAGGAAGGAATGCTCTTAACGCTAACAAGAGTGCAGACATTTCAGAAAAAAACAACCCGCTCCCCAGACTCCTAGAGTGCTTCCAGCCAGAGTTTCTGGAAACACCTTAGCATGTCCTGGGCACTGGAGGTGAACACAAACGTCAGTCATAGAGAGTGACTCTGATAACTGCCCCACTCCAGCTGTACTGCCAGATGCTGGGCGTTAACACAGGGAGAAGTCACAAGACAAAGCTGAGCTAAGAACTGTTAGTCCCCAGTGACATCAGGAATTTGGGTTGGGCCAAATTTGTCCTGTTCTCTCTCCTATTATACACCTACATGCAATCTTGGAAAGGAAAAACTGTTGGAGCAAATTACCAACCTATGGGTCAACCTAAGTAGCGCTTGTATTCCTGCTCTTTAGGGCAAAACAGAAAGATCCTATCTTTGTGGACAATTCTGTTCATTTCATGGGAGATGGGTTATGTTTTTTCTACACAGTTTTTAGCAAAAAAATAAAAATGATTTTTAGATACAGTCAATCTGTCACACATTAACACAATGTGAGGTGACATTCAGAATTCTCAAAACCTTCCAACTTTTCTCACCATGTATATACGATAAATGGAGAGGTTGAACTCTCATTTCAACACATTCTTCAGTTTAAACCCCAAGGATATTATTTATTTTTTCCTTGCTAATACAGTATCACTTCTTCTCTGAGTGAGAATACACCCATCACAATGCATCAGCCATCAGCTGGGAGAGTTGTTGGTGGGGGAAGTTTCTCCTTAACCTCCTGGCAATAAGTGAGGGCCTGCAAATTAAAGTTTGCCTTAGCCTGCAGAACATTGAAGACAGCCATTGAGATGTGACCCAGCTTCAGTCTTTTCTCACTAAACATGCCGCCTATGTACTAAAGTTTTTATCATATTTTGTACTTTAACTTAAACCTGCATAGGATATGTTTTCTCTTGGCTCCAATAAGCAGAGAAAATTCCTTACATAGAAGAAATGTTATGCAAATTTTTGTATTTTTTTCTTCTTTATTTTTACTTTTATTCTATTTATTTATTTTTTAGATTAGATGCATTTTTTTTTTTTTTTGAGACAGAGTCTCACTGTGTCGCCCTCAGTAGAGTGCGGTGGTGTTACAGCTCATAGCAACCTCAAACTCTTGGGCTTAAGTGATTCTCTTACCTCAGCTTCCCAAGTAGCTGGGAATACAGGTGTCCGCCACAACTCCTGGCTATTTTTGTTATAATTGTAGTTGTCTTGTTTAGCAGGCCAGGGCTGAGGCTGGGTTTGAACCAGTGTATGTGGCCAGTGCCCTAACCACTAAGCTACTGGCGCCGAGCCTATTTAATTGTTTTTTTTGAGACAGAGCCTCATTCTGTCATCCTGGGTAGAGTGCCATGGTATCATAACTCCCAGGAACCTCAAACTCTTGAGCTCAAGTGATCCTCCTGCCTCAGCCTTCCGAGCACCCTGGGACTACAGGTGCCCACCACCACACTCAGCTAATTTTTCTATTTTTATTAGAGAAGGGGTTGTCCCTCTTGCTCAGGCTGGTCTCAAACTCCTGAGCTCAAGTGATCCTTGACTTCTCAGAATACTGGGATTACAGGCATGATCTACTTGGCCCGCCCACTCTTCCATGTTTTGTTTTTTTTTGTTTGTTTTTTTTTTTTTAGAGACAGAGTCTTACTTTATTGCCCTTGGTAGAGCACTATGGTATCACAGCTCACAGCAACCTCCAGCTCTTGGGCTTAGGCGATTCTCTTGCCTTAGCCTCCCGAATACCTGGGACTACAGGCACCCACCACAATGCCTGGCTATTTTTTGGTGCAGTTTGGCTGGGGTCAGGTTCGAACCCACCACCTTGGTATATGGGGCTGGCACCCCACTCTTCCATTTTTAAATTACACTGGAACCACCCAGATAACCAAGGTCCCTAATCTCATCTCTCAATCAGCTAATTAGCAACTTAATTCCCCTTTGCCACATAACAGTATATTCACAGGTTTGGAGGATTAGGATGTAAACATCTGGGGGACAGGGCAGGGCGAACATTATTCTGTCTGCCACAGTACATAATCTACCAGTACACACCCTACAAATTTAAATATTTATTCATTTATTTCTTTATTTTTGAGGCAGAATCTATATCACCCTAAGAGTTCTGTGGTGTCAACACAGCTCGCAGCAACCTCGCTCTTCAGCTCAAGCAATTCTCCTTCCTCAGCCTCCCAAGTAGCTAGGACTACAGGTGCCCACCACTACCCCCAGCTAGTTTTTCTGTTTTTATTTTGACTGGGTCTCCCTCTTCCTCAGGGTGGTCTCCAACTCCTGAGCTCAAGGGATCCTCCTACCTTGGCCTCTCAGTGCTGAGATTACAAGCATGAGTCACCTCGTTGGCCTATTATGCAAATTTTTAAATAGGCATTCTTTGTATTATCTTTCTGATTACAAGGAGAATACCATTTAATTGCCAAAAAAAAAAAAAAACTTTTAAAAGTAAATAAAAATTGAAAGCACTGTACACTTTAAATGGATAAATTCAATGATATGTGAACTATCTCTCAATGGAACTATTAATAAAAAAAAATTAATAGAAAGCCTATTGCCCTGCTATATGAAGCTTGATTCTGCAACTAGTTACAAGGGAGTTGTATCTTTTCTGGATATTTTTATCATAAGTCAAAATTTGTGACCAAGATCCCAAATACCTGGAAAATTTATTTACAAGATATTCATTATTATGATTTCATATTTATTGTGCATCCCTTTTACCCAACGGGCAGATCTGTAACTGAACTGTAGCCCTTCCTGCAAGCACATGGCCTCCCAGGATGCTCTTGGCAGTCTTGAGATTGCAATAGTCAACATGGCTTCTCAGTACAGACCATGCTTTTATTTCAACGAGACTGAATCAGTGATAAGTCACATTGCTAATCCCGAGTTTATTAAGAAGTGTCACCATCTCATGTTAGAGATCTCTCCAAAGAGTTTAGTGCTGTTCTATCAGCTGATTAATTAAGATTTACATCCTGAAATGCTAAAATGCATTTTTAATCTCTCATCAAGGCAGATTATCAGAACCAGATAATGACAATGACAAGATTTACTACATGGTTTTTCATGGCTAAGACTGACAGTAAGAACTGCAATTCGTTTCACCACATTCAGGGTACACAAGCCATATTAATGAATGGGTTTTCCTCTCTCACTGAATAATTATAGATTCTTTTGTACTAAAAACAAATTATTTTTATTTCCCTTGAGAAGGCTATGATTAATTGTACAAAATTACCCTTGTCTGTAATTGAATAGATTTCCTTCTTTCCTCTGGATTAGTGGGATATTATATATTATTAAATAGCTTGGGAAAACCCAAGGAAGGGAATCATTCTCTTCAGGGCTAAAGCTAGGTTAATAATGACTACAACGGGAGTATAGATGAGAGTCAACAAAGTTCTGTTCCCTTGCTAAAATCACTGATGGCAAACAAAACTAACAGTTTCTTACAGTTCTGATTTATTAGAAGCATATTGATATGCTCAAACCTCTAGTTTTGGAAATTTTCTTTTAAAAGCAAAAAACAGCAAGAGTGAGAACCTGTCTCTACTAAAAATGAAAAACTGAGTCAAGAGGATCGCTTGAGCTCGAGAGTTTGAGGTTGCTGTGAGCCATGACACCATAGCACTCTACCCAGGCTGACAGAGGGAGGCTCTGTCTATAAATAAATAAATAAATAAATAACACAAAATAGGCTGGATGCAGTGGCTCATGCCTGTGATCCTAGCACTCTGGGAGGCTAAGGAGGGAGGATTCCTTGAGCTCAGGAGTTGGAAACCACCCTGAACAAGAGCCAGAGCCAGACTCCATCAATACTAAAAACAGAAAAACTATCCAGGCATGGTGGGGGGTGGGGTGGGCCTGTAGTTCCTGCTACTCGGGAGACTGAGGCAAGAGGATCGCTTGAGCCCAGGAGTTTAAGGTTGTTATGAGGTATGATGACAACAGAGCCCTCTAGCCAAAGTGACAGAGTGAGACTCTGTCTAAAATACAATAAGATAAATAAAACACCACAAAGTAAAAGCCAAAAGAAACTATTAACATGTGGTGGGCTAAGGCTTTATAGAGATAGAGTCCAAGGCAGGGTCTCTCAACCTTGGTACTGTTGACATTTTGGCTGGATAACTTTCTGGCTATTGTTGGGGGCTGTCCTGGGCACTGTAGGACACTTGTCAGCATCTACCCGAGGTACACCAGCACACGTCCCAGCTGCGACAACCAGCAGTATCTTCAGACATTGCCAAGTGTCTGCTGGGGGACAGAATTGCCCCTGGTGAAAACCACTGCCCTAAATTATAACACTCATGCCCAGCCTCAAATCCAAAGGACACTGTACATGACTCTGCTAGTTGCTCCCTGATATCTACAGCCCTATTCAGAGAAAGGACACTCTAGCTAATCATGCAGCAATCTAGAACAGTGTTTATCAATCTTTTTTATCTTACGGCACACTTGAACCTATAGTTAAACTTCTGCAGCACACTTAAATTATATTGATCTAAAAAAAGTTTAAAAAATGTATTTACTGTGCTTTGAACTTTTTTCAAAAATAATTGAATTAGGCAGCGCCTGTAGCTCAGTGGGTAGGGTGCCAGCCACATACACTGAGGCTGGCAGGTTCGAACCTGGCCCGGGCCTCCTAAAGCAACAATGACAACTGCAACAACAACAACAAAAATAGTCGGGGATTATGGTGGGCACCTTAGTCCCAGCTGCTTAGGAGGCTGAGGCAACAGAGTCACTTAAGCCCAAGAGTTTAAGGTTGCTGTGAGCTATGATGCCATGACACTCTACCCGGGGCAACATAGTGAGACTCTGTCTCAAAAAAAAAATTTAATTAATGATTTTTTTTTTTTTTTTGAGACAGAGCTCTATCCAAGCTGTCACCCTGGATAGAGTGCAATGGCATCACAGCTCACAGCAACCTCCAATTCCTGGGCTCAAACGAGTCTCTTGTCTCTGCCTCCCAAGTAGCTGGGACCACAGGTGCCCGCCACAACGCCCGGCCATTTTTTGGTTGCAGCCGTCATTGTTGTTTGGCGGGCCCAGGCTGGATTCGAACCCGCCAGCTCAGGTGTATGTGGCTGGAGCCTTAGCCCGTTGAGCCACAGGGGCCGAGCCTTAATTAATGATTTTTAAAAATTTTTTCATGACATACCTAAGACCCTCTCAGGACACACCAGTGTGCATCAGCACCCTGTTTGAGAATCACTGGTCATACTTCCCAGCCTCCCTTACAGCTAGGTGGGGTGATGCCACTGAGGTTAGGTTAATAGCATTTAAGCAA
>CAUYRH010153758.1:0-16549 GCA_963574655.1 Perodicticus potto | reverse complement strand
AAATATTCAGCCCCCACCTAAAATCTACTGAATCATACTGTATAGGCCTCAGAAAAATATATTTTCCAAACATACTTCGTGAGATTTTGATGTAGTTAGTTCTTAGAACCATTGTTCTCATCAATAACATATTCAGTAAGGGTTTTGCCTTGCAAGAACTTTTGAGAAGTTCTGCCACCATGTAGAAGCATAACCAAATGTCTATCTCTAGGCTGGTATTTATTTTTCTATTAATAAGGAAGGAAAGCAGGAAATCCAAAAGAAAATGTCAAGCTTAGTGTGGTATAATGAAAAAAAGTATGAGTTATGTGCTCAACTCAGTCATAAGCTAGCTGCTATGGTTTGAATATATGTGTCGTACCCTCCAAAACTCATATGTGGGAACTTAACCCCCAAGGTGATGGTATGAAGAAGAGGGCCTTTTGAGAAGTGATTAAGCCATGGGAGCTCTGGCTGCATGAAAGAAATGAATGTCCTTATAAAAGGACTGGAGGGAGCTAGCCAGATCTTTTTCGCCTTTCTGACTTCCACCATTTGAGGACACAGATTTCATCTCTTGTTGTCCTTCCCCTTTCTGCCTTTTCTACTCTCCTAGACCTTGCTCCTCTACTAAAGCGAATGCCATAAGAAAACACAATCTATAGAACAGACCCCCCTCCACCCAACCAGACACTACATCTGCTGGCAGTGTGATCTTGGACTCCCAGCTTCCAGAATTGTAAGAAAGAAGTTTCTGTCCTTTATAAATTAACCAGTCTTAGGTATTTTGTTACTGCAGCACAAAAAGACTAAGACACTAGTGGTGGGGCCTTGAAAAAATCATTCCCCATTGCTGGACCTCAAATTCCTCCTTTACTGAGTGACTAGGTAAACACTAGAATATTTTTCCTGACATCAAATCTCATGGTTGCTCAAATAAACAAATCTGTGTGCACACGTGGAACATATTCTACAATCCTTCCCTGACTTGTAAAACCATCAGAGTAACTCCCAAAGCAAGAGATGCTAATGGATTAGCTATTTAATTTTTAAATTATATTCAGAGGGAGGTCTACATTTGTGTGTGTGTGTGTGTGTGTGTGTGTATTGGATCTCTTCGTGATTTTTTTTTGTTTCTAAACATTTAGGGGGTATAAGTGTTTTTTGTTACATGGATGAATTGCATGCTGAAGTCAGGGCTTTCAGTGGATCTCTTTAAAAGCTAGGAAAGGATTTATGGACACCCTAAAGGAAATGCTGAAATTCCCACAGGCATCCCCCCAACAGCCAAGTGACTTGGATGTTCAAAGGCTTACTTTTCCAGGTAAGATGTTATTAGAACAAAGTCAAAACAAAATAAATATAACAAGACAGAAAGAAAGAAAGGGAGAAAGATTAAAAAGCCACTGTTCTAAAGTAACTTTTATATTAGGAAGCTTTTGGAAGAACAGAACATCAGAACCGTCTCTCAGATAATCAGTGGTGAATACTTTCATGTATGTGGCATACAAGTTGTTACAGGTTAAAACATATATACGAATTTGCTTTTTAGAAAGACCATGTCAGAGAACCTTTGAAAAAGTATAATGGACTTGCAAGAGGGGCAGGATTTGTTTGTTTGTTAGTTTGAGACAGAGTCTTACCTTGTCGCCCTTGGTAGAGTGCGGTGGCGTCACAGCTCACAGCAACCTCAAACTCTTAGGCTTAGGTGATCCTCTTGCCTCAGCCTCTCATGTAGCTGGGACCACAGGTGTCCACCACAATGCCCAGCTATTTTTTGTTGTAGTTGCCATTGTTGTTTAGCTCTCCCAGGCTGGGTTCGAACCCATCACCCTGGGTGTATGTGGCCAGTGCCCTTACCACTGTGCTACAGGCGCTGAGCCAGGATTTGGTTTCTATAGCTTTTATCACAGCTAATGTTTTCTATAATTTTTTTCCACTCATCTTATGGGGAAAAAGGGCTGGGTTGAGGAGGCTATAGCAAAATATAAAAAAGTTAACTTGTTGGGAGTTTAAGAATATTTGTGAAATACTACATTTTTCCTGATTGCTAGTCCCCTATTATCAGTACAAAAATACAATATAAAGCTAACTTTTTATCTGTTTTTCAGATATAAAGTCTTACCTTATTTCTTTATGGAGCTTAGCAAGGCGATCAGCTTTACGGGCAAGGATGAAGCTGGAGAGAAAGGAAATGTTGAAATAATCAGGTTATAGCTCTTTATCTTTCTGAAGTACTCTTACCTCTACCTACTCAGCATTAATGAGCTCTCCTGGACCTTCCTCCTCTACTAAAGCAAATGCCATGCTGTCTTCAGTCTGCCTCTGTGTCTGAAATCCCAGCTAGGCTGTGCACTTTTAAATGATAGGTTGCTTCCTTAACACAGTTTTGGGTATACAGTAGGAAGTCAAATTTTATTTATTTGTTTATTTATTTTTTGCAGTTTTTGGCCGGGGCTGGGTTTGAACCTGCCACCTCTGGTATATGGGGCTGGCACCCTACTCCTTTGAGCCACAAGCGCCACCCCGGAAGTCAAATTTTAGATGAATTAATGCTGTATTAAATTATTATTATTATTATTATTTTGAGACAGAGTTTCAAGCTGTCACCCTAAGTAGAGTGCCGTGGCATCATAGCTCACAGCAACCTCCAATCTTGGGCTTGAGCGATTCTCTTGCCTCAGCCTCCCAAGTAGCTGGGACTACAGGCACCCACCACAATTCCCGGCTATTTTTTTTTTTTTTTGGTTGTAGTTATCATCATTGTTGTTTGGCAGGCCCAGGCTGGATTCCAACCCGCCAGCTCTAGTGTATGTGGCTGGAGCCCTAGCTGCTTGAGCTACAGGCGCTGAGCCTGTATTAAATTATTATTTTGGTAATTACTGTTGCCTTCTGCCAAATACTCAGCAAAAGCTGGAAAAAATAAATACAAAGTTGGACAATTAAGTTCACATCCTAGAAAAAGTGTTATATATCTCACTTCTGACTATTACACTTTGGCCATCTTTGAAGTACTCCTCTTGGAAAGCTATGTACTACCTCCAGTGCCTACTCCACCCTTCAAAGCACTTTTTTTTTTTTTTTTTGTAGAGACACAGTCTCACTTTATTGCCCTGGGTAGAGTGCCGTGGCGTCACAGCTCACAGCAACCTCCAACTCTTGGGCTTGAGCGATTCTCTTGCCTCAGCCTCCCGAGTAGCTGGGACCACAGGTGCCCGCCACAACGCCTGGCTATTTTTCTGATTTTGCAGTTTGGCCGAGGCCGGGTTTGAACCCGCCACCTTCGGTATATGGCACCGGTGCCCTACTCGATGAGCCACAGGCGCCACCCTCAAAACACTTTTTTGATGACAAGTTTGTGAACTTAACTGTCAGATCTCATATGATGACAGCGCTGATGGCTATTCCAGAAAAAGTTTCTTTTTTTTTCTTTTTTGAGACAGAGCCTCAAGCTGTCGCCCTGGATAGAGTGCTGTAACGTCACAGCTCACAGCAACCTCCAATTCCTGGGCTCAAGCGAGTCTCCTGCCTCTGCCTCCCAAGTAGCTGGGACTACAGGCTCCCGCCACAACGCCCGGCCATTTTTTGGTTGCAGCCGTCATTGTTGTTTGGCGGTCCCAGGCTGGATTCGAACCCGCCAGCTCAGGTGTACGTGGCTGGCGCCTTAGCCCATTGAGCCACAGGCGCCGAGCCGATTTGTCTCTTTAATCTCAGAATCTTATCTCCTCAGGGTAAGTTCAACTTTTCTTTTTAGACAAGAGTCTCATTCCATGGCCCCCTTGGGTAGAGTGCCATGGTGTCTTAGCTCACAGCAACCACAAACTCCTTGCCAGGTTTTTTTTTTTTTTTTTTTTTTTTTTGAGACAGAGCCTCAAGCTGTCACCCTGGCCAGAGTGCTGTGGCATCGCCGCTCACAGCAACCTCCAATTCCTGGGCTCAAGCAAGTCTCCTGCCTCTGCCTCCCAAGTAGCTGGGACTACAGGCGCCCTCCACAATGCCCGGCCAGTTTTTGGTTGCAGCTGTCAATGTTGTTTGGCGTGCCCGGGCTGGATTCGAACCCGCCAGTTCAGGTGTACGTGGCTGGCGCCTTAGCCTCTTGAGCCACAGGCGCCAAGTCTGTTTTACCGTTTTTTTAATAGAGATGGAGTTTCACTGAATTGTTCATTCTGGTCTCAAAATGGGTTTAAGTGATCCTCCCTCCTTAGTCTCTCAAGGAGTTGGGATTGCAGGTGTGAACTACTATGCCTGGCCTGGTTTATTTATTTTAAAGGAAACGGGTTTCACTGCCTTCAATGGAAAACCACTGTCACTTGACATAAATGTTTATAGTTATTGAATTTATGAAGTTCCAGTCAGCGCCTGTTTAAGCTATGGATTTTTTTTCTTGTTTTGTTTGTTGTTGTTGTTGTTTTTTCTTTTGACAGGTGCCCATGACACCGCATGGTTATTATTTTTTTCTTTCCTATTTTTAGTAGAGATGATGTCTTGCTCTTGCTCAGGCTTGTCTCGAACTCCTGACCTCAATCTAACCACCTTGGCCTCCCAGAGTAGTAGGATTACAGGTGTGAGCTACCATGCCTGGCCTTCATTTTTGTTTTTGTTTTTTTGAGACAGAGTCTCTGTGTCACCTGGGCTAGAGAGCTGTGGTATCCGTCAAGCTCACAGCAGCTTCAAACTTCTGGGCTCAAGTGATCCTCCTGTCTTAGCCGCCCAGAATGCTAGGATTATAGGCTTGAGCCACTGTGCTTGGTCTGCTCTCACTTTTTGATAGATAAGAAGATCAGCATATATTGGAGGGGTGCAAAGGGTAGACTGGCACCTACCTGAGATACCTTCTTTTTTGTGATCAGAAAGATGACAAGATTTTCTCCAGGCCTGGTCTCCTGGTTTGGAAGAATGTGTGTGGTCCTTCCCTGGTCCCAAAATAAAGAGCAAATTTCACAGAAAAAAAAAAAAAAAAGAAAGAAAGATGACAGAAAAGCTAAAGGCCCTGGTGAGGCAGTGTCACCTGTGTTTTATCTTTGTCGCCCCCTTCTGTATGGACTCTGATCTGCTTTCGCATGCCTGTGATGGATTATTTCCTCTGAGAACAATCACAGAGAAAAGATTTGGGTGACGGGGGTCAAAGGCCCTGACTCCTGGTTGGGGGAATCATGAATCTGATGTGACTGTGTGGTCTTACTTTGCTGTCTCTGAGGCACCTAGCTATTGGCCACGGCGTCCAGACTGACCAGGCCTTCCTTTCAGCAGGAGACCACTGTCCACAGCTCCTGTGAAGATGTCCACTCCAGACCCACCCCTGGGCGGAACTCCTCGGCCAGGACCTTCCCCAGGCCCGGGTCCCTCACCTGGAGCCATGCTGGGCCCTAGCCCAGGTCCCTCACCGGGCTCTGCCCACAGCATGATGGGGCCCAGCCCTGGGCCACCCTCAGCAGGACACCCTATCCCAACCCAGGGGCCTGGAGGGTACCCTCAGGACAACATGCACCAGATGCACAAGGTAGGGAGCCCTAAGCCCCTGCATCTATGTCTCTTGCTGTGGGCCAGGATCCTTGCTGCCCTTATCCCTGACCCACCGTAGGTAGCCTCTGGACCAAGAGCCAGAAAAAAAAGCCCTTTAGACAGAAGTGACCTGGCTTGGTACAGACCCCAATTCCAGGGCCCACTGCTATGAACACAGAGGTCAGGCATGGAGGACCCCTAGCCCACCATAGTCACAAGATCCAGTCCTGAGCCAGGAGTAGTGAGCAGCACATTCTGGCCCCCACAGCCAGCCACCAGCCACCCTAATCTGTCCCTCACTTGATTTGCATGGGAAATTTGGGGACATGGATCTAAACTTTTCTTTCATCAATGAAGAAAAATGTTCAGGCCCCTAAAAGAAGGCTGAATATGGGTGGCACCTGTGGCTCAGTGGGCAGTGCGCTGGCCGCATATACTGAGGGTGGCGGGTTCAAACCCAGCTCTGGCTAAACTGCAACAAAAAAATAGCTGGGCGTTGTGGCGGGTGCCCCAGCTACTTGGGAGGCTCAGGCAAGAGAATCGCTTAAGCCCAAGAGTTGGAGGTTGCTGTGAGCTGTGATGCCACGGTACTCTACCAAGGGCAGTAAAGTGAGACTCTTGTCTCTAGAAAAAGAAAAAAAGAAGAAGGCTCAATGCATATGGCCTCCTGTATGTCCAACTCACCTTTGTAGCTCACGGGGTGCTCCAGGGCCCTGGGAGACTATGGTCTGGAGGCCAGAGGCTGCTTGGACTAAGAGCTAGAACAGGCCACATTGATTTATAGTTTCCCAGGAAGAGGGTCCTTGACCCTCAGATTTGTGGTCAGTCTGCTGGTGAGGCTGAGCAGGAAGTCTGAAGTCCCTGCTACCCCTGTTCCCTGAGAAGGAGCTATTATGTGTGTCCTTTACTTGTAGGATTTTGGCTGTCCTTTGACGTGTGGTCCTTCCACTGAGGTCCCTGGTCCATCTGTGCCTCTGCCTTTAGACCAGTGTTTACTGGGTGGTCACCCTCCACTGGGTCGCATTTTTTTTTTTTTCTATAGACACAGAGTCTCACTTGATCGCCCTCGGTAGAGTGCCGTGGCATCACACAGCTCACAGCAGCCTCCAACTCCTGGGCTTAGGCGATTCTCTTGCCTCAGACTCCAGAGTAGCTGGGACTACAGGTGCCCACCACAACACCCGGCTATTTTTCTGTTTTGCAATTCAACCCAGGTCGAGTTTGAACCCGCCACCTTTGGTATATGGGACCAGCGCCCTACTCGATGAGCCCCAGGTGCCGCCCTTTTTTTTTTTTTTCTTTAGAGACAGAGTCTCACTTTGTTGCCTTCAGTAGAGTGCTGTGGCGTCATAGTTCACAGCAACCTCCAGCTCTTGGGCTTGGGCGATTCTCTTGCCTCAGCCTCCTGAGTAGCTGGTATAGGCGCCCACTACAATGCCTGGCTATTTTTTATTGCAGTTTGGCCGGGGGCCAGGTTCAAACCCGCCACCCTCGTTATATGGGGCCAGTGCTCTACTTACTGAGCCACAGGTGCTGCCCAAGGGTGGCATTTATTTTGTGTGTATGCCTTGACACTTAAGTAGGTGTGAGGGCCATGCCTTGGAACCAAGCCACATGGTCATGTTGGTGATTTAGTAGTTGCTTTGGTGGGGTTGGGTGGCTGTTCTTAGTGACACTGAACTTCTTCAGTGGTGTTCTGCTGTGCTGCCTCCTCTTCCTACTTGTTGACTCTGCCTTGCCCTTGTCTCTGTCCTAGCCACTGGAGTCGATGCATGAAAAGGGCATGCCAGATGACCCACGCTACAACCAGATGAAAGGCATGGGCATGCGGTCCGGGGGCCACACAGGCATGGGGCCCCCACCCAGCCCCATGGACCAGCACTCCCAAGGTACAGTTCTGTCTCCTTTCTTGTCCTGTGTCTGCCATACCCTGGGGGTCCTGGGACTGTTTTCCTCCTCGGAGCTCCCACAAATGGATTCAGGGAGGACCTAGGACATTTGGGCCAAGTGGGCAGCCCCACCACAGAGAGCTGTCTCTGCTGAGTTTGGCAGGTACTCTTTTCTGGCCCTTTCAGCTTAGGCAGCCCAAGGAGAGTGAACACAGACCAGGTTTGGTAGGGTGGGGTGTGCAGGGCAGGAGCCCTGCTGTCATCAGGAGTTGACTAGAAATATACATTACTGGGGCCCAAGACTGCCTTAACAAGCATAGCCCTGCATGCAGCTCTTCTGTACAGGGATAGTTGAGGAGTGATGAGGTAGATGAGTTGCCTGGTCCTTTCTGTCACCAGGGCCAGGAAGTGCAGGAGCTCCACAGGGAGTGGAAGTAAGTGGGGTAGGCTTGCCCTACTTGAGGACGTGCATGCTGCCTGTGTGTAAGGAGGAGGGCTGGCCTGAAGGGAACTGGGATTTCATGCATTGGCGCTCAGCATTAGCCAGTGGCACCTTACTGAGATGTGGGCAGCGCCAGATGGACCATACAGGCCACCAAGGTTACCCGAGTGTGTGCCCTCTGGGTGCTGCTTATTTTGCTCTTGAGAGTGAAGTCAGGGTAGAGCTGGTATAAATATATTAGGAAAGTTCACCATCTGTCTTCAAAATCACAGATATGTGCTGTTGATTTGACCAATGGACTGGCCTTTCTCTGCAGGTTACCCCTCGCCCCTGGGTGGTTCTGAGCATGCCTCCAGTCCAGTTCCAGCCAGTGGCCCGTCCTCGGGCCCCCAGATGTCATCTGGGCCAGGAGGAGCCCCATTGGATGGCACCGACCCCCAGGCCTTGGGGCAGCAGAACCGGGGCCCGACCCCATTTAACCAGAACCAGCTGCACCAGCTCAGAGCTCAGATCATGGCATACAAGATGCTGGCCAGGGGGCAGCCACTCCCTGACCACCTGCAGATGGCCGTTCAAGGAAAGCGGCCAATGCCCGGGATGCAGCAGCAGATGCCAACGCTACCTCCACCCTCAGTGTCTGCCACGGGACCTGGCCCCGGCCCCGGCCCCGGCCCTGGCCCTGGCCCGGGACCAACACCTCCAAATTATAGCAGGCCTCATGGTACGATCTGCTTGCCCACGTTTCCTCTGTGGGATTGCATGGGGCCCGCCCAGCACTTCTGGGTGCCCAGGGTGGCAGGTCGTGATCCTGATAAATGCTGTTTCTCCAGCTCTTCTCTACCCTCCAGAGCCACACCCAGGAGTCTGTCGATGAGTGTGTATCCTCTAGAGCTGGGGCTGCCAATGGGGCAGGTGTAGGCATAAACACAGCATGCATTTTATTCTCTTTCCCTGTTGGTAGGTATCGGAGGGCCCAACATGCCCCCCCCTGGACCCTCAGGCGTACCCCCCGGAATGCCAGGTCAGCCCCCGGGAGGGCCTCCCAAGCCCTGGCCTGAAGGTAAGTCCCTTTCCCTCTCGGTCTTGCATCTGTGCCCTGACTCTTCATTGTGAACTAGGGCTGTGTAGTCTTTAAGAGCCCACCAAGAGAAAGGAATAGTCAACCTGAATCAAAGCCTGTACTTTTCCCTGTGATCCTCTTTTGGTCTCTCCTATCCCTGGTGGTTCATAGGGCTCACCTGATGGTACGTGCCCTTCACTCAGTCCCTGGCCCTCTGTAAATCTACTTGCTCAGTAAGTGTTTCAGGCTCCTGTCTGGGTCCAGGCCGTGGATGAAGGAGCCTCATTTGCTGCCTTCTTGGAGCCTGTGATTTAGCAATGGGTATTGGAGAGTGAGTTGCTTCAGTTGGAACTGCAGGAGAGGAGGACAGGAAAATGTGCCCTGTGAACCCCAGCACGGGAGGACGAACCCCAGTGTCAGCACAGGGATGAGCATCTCCTTCGAGGCGGGTGACTTGGCTCAGTGGAGAGTGTGGGCGATGGGGCTGAGATTGAGATCTCTAGCAGGTTCAAGCCCTGTGGCAGGTGCCTGAGATGTGGGAGGGGAGGAGTTTGTCTACGGGGCATAGAGGAGCCTTGTAGGTTTTCTTTCTTTCTTTTTTTTTTTTTTTTTATCCTGAGTAGAGTGCTGTGGAGTCATAGCTCACAGCAACCTCAAACTGTTGGGCTCAAGTGATCTTCTTGTCTCAGCCTCCCAAGTAGCTGGGACTACAGGTGCCTGCCACAAGGCCGAGCTAGTTTTTATTTTTAGTAGAGATGGGTTCTCACTCTTGCTCAGACTGGTCTCCAACTCCTGAGCTCAAGCAATCTTGCACTTTGGCCTTCTAGAGTGCTAGGATTACAGGTAGGAGCCACTGCACCTGGGTTTCTGAAGGGTTTCATTTCTACCCTGGAATGGGCCTCAGTGCAACATAGGCCCTCCCTCTTGCCTCCCACCAGGACCCATGGCAAATGCTGCTGCCCCTACCAGCACCCCTCAGAAGCTGATCCCCCCGCAGCCCACGGGTCGCCCTTCACCTGCTCCCCCTGCTGTCCCGCCTGCTGCCTCACCTGTGATGCCACCCCAGACGCAGTCCCCAGGACAGCCAGCCCAGCCTGCCCCCATGGTGCCGCTGCACCAGAAACAGAGTCGAATCACCCCCATCCAGAAGCCGCGGGGCCTCGACCCTGTGGAGATCCTGCAGGAGCGGGAGTACAGGTGAGGGCACCCCTGTCCAGCTCCACTTGGGAGGTCTCCATCCTCTGCCTGGGTTTGCTGTACACCTGGTGGGAGAAAGTTGTGAATTGAGATGATGCCGTGGTAAATACACTTGTAGAACTCTGATTCCACACCTGTGTGCATGTGTCAACCCCTTAAAGTGGCACTGTTGGGTTCCAGGGAATGTACATTGGGAAATTTCTTAAGATTCTGTAAAACTGTCCTCTGCAGAGATTGAAGGGATGTGGGTTGGAATGAAAGTTCCCATATTCGCAGAAATGGAGGATGTTCTCCAACCTTGGGTTTATCAGCACTCAAAAAAACAATCTGACAAGCTTTGTGGTAACTCCTATCCGATGTTAGTGGCTGCTAGCTGCCATTGCCAAGGCCTCCTAGGTGCCAAGGTGCTGTGAGATGCATGGTGCATAGTAGGTCCTTACCACTCTGCCCCCCACTCAACTGCGGGGTCGCCCAGAGTTTGCTCCCTGAGCAACATGCACTTACCCTTTTAATTTCTCTCTCTTTTGCCTTTTTTTTTTTGTTTTTTTTTTGAGATAGTCTCACTCTGTCACCCTGGGTAGAGTGCTATGGTGTCACAGCTCACAACAATCTCCAACTCTTACTCTTAAGCCATCTTTTTGCCTCAGCCTCCCCAGTAGCTAGGACTACAGGCTCCTGCTACAAGGCCCAGCTAATTTTTCTATTTTTAGTAGAGATGGGGTCTCACTCTTGCTCATGCTGCTTTTGAACTCCCACCCTCTTTGGTCCCCCAAAGTGCTAGTATTAGAGGGGTGAGCCACCTTATCTGGTCCCCTTCTAATTTCTCATTGTGTTGGAATTTTGCATTCAGGTACCCCCTCTCTTGGTAAGCAGACATAAGCTCCACGGGTGTAGGGGCTGTGCCTTGTCCACTATTGTATCCCTGGATGCATCCGTAAATCTTTGCTGAATGACTGTCTCCGAAGTATGTCTCTAGCTGTGACATGCCCTGAAGCTCTCACCTCTTTCTCCTGATTTCCACACCTTCCTCTGCCTGGCCTATCCACAAGTCCTTGAATTTCTTACTCTCTACTTCTGTCTCTGTTCCATGTACCCACCATCCACTAGCTGGTTGGGCACAAAACCTATAGCCCCTTCGAGAAGTCTCTCAGCTCCTCTGCTCCCATCCCTGGAAATTGAGGCCCCACACCCGACACAGCTGCCACTGCCACCGCCACCTGGTCTCTACCTCCCTCCTCATCTCTGCTCCCACCTTTGCTTATGTGGTCTATTTCCCACAGGGCAGTCTGAAGTCTCTTCTTACAGTTAACTTATGTCAGATCTATTCCTGGGTTAAAACCTGCCTTTAGTTTCCCATTATCTGCAGAGTAAATGTTCCTTTATGTTCAGTCTTGCTCAACACTTTGTCCTCACCTAACTCACTTGTTACTATTTGTTTAATAAGTTAGGCTCATTCCTGCCTCAGGACCTTTGCACAAGCTACGTGTGGCTCCTTCTTGTCATTTAGGCCTCATTGCTGAGTTACCTTTTCCTGTCACCTACAATCCCTTCCTCAGAGCACTTGCCATCACTCTCTGGAATTACAGTAGCTATTTAATTTTTTTTTTTTTTGAAGCATAATCTTGCTCCCCTCCTGAGTACCTGGGACTACAGGTGTGTGCCACAACACCCAGCTGATTTTTTCTACTTTATGTAGAGACAGGATCTTGTTCTTGCTCAGGATGGTCTCGATTTCCTGGCTCAAGCATTCTTTTTGCCTTGGCTTCCTGGTATAATAGGATTGTAGGCATGAGCCACTGCACCCAGCTTGATATTTAATTTTTTACTACCTTCCTGGCCTGTCTTCCTAATGAGTCTGAGAGCTCCATGAGAGTGACAGCCTTGCTAGTCTTGTTCAGTGCTGAGGGCCCACGTTTGAAATGGTTTCTGGCATATAGTAGCTCCGAGTAAGTATATGTGGAAAGACTGAGCAGGAGGTTTTCCCATGTGACTTTCAGACTGGAGCCTTACTCTGAGGAGCAAGGGCTAAGCAGATTCCACCACATGTCTCATGCCTGCCAGGGCTGGGATAGGAGCCCTCGTGCCTGATACTGGGGCCACTCGCTTTGCTGAAATGTCATGAGCCAGCCATGGCCCATCAGAAAATTTTTTTGTTGAGTTCCCAGTGTCCAGTCCTAAGGAATGTGGCTCTCCAGCTGCTTCTCTCTCTGCTTAGCATTGTGTCTGGCATCCTCCTCTGTTTTTTTTTTTTTTTTTTGTAGAGACAGAGTTTCACTTTATCACCCTCGGTAGAGTACTGTGGCATCACACAGCTCACAGCAGCCTCCTACTCCTGGGCTTAGGTGATTCTCTTGCCTCAGCCTCCTGAGTAGCTGGGACTATAGGCGTCCACCATAACGCCCGGATGTTTTTTTGTTGCAGTTTGGCCGGGGCCGGGTTTGAACCTGCCACCTTCGGTATATGGGGCTGGCGTTCTACTCACTGAGCCACACGCACCGCCCCCCCCCTTTTTTTTTTGAGTCAGAGCCTCAAGCTGTCATCCTAGATAGAGTGCCGTGGCATCACAGCTCACAACAACCTCCAACTCCTTGGCTCAAGTGAGTCTCCTGCCTCCACTTCTCAAGTAGCTGGGACTATAGGTGCCTGCCACAATGCCCAGCTATTTTTCGGTTGCAGCCGTCATTGTTGTTTGGCGGGCCCAGGCTGGATTTGAACCCGCCAGCTCAGGTGTATGTGGCTGGTGCCTTAACCACTTGAGCCACAAACGCCAAGCCATGTCTGGCATCCTCTTTGGGGGCATCTCCTGTCTTGTGAACAGTGATACCCTCCCTCAAAAGAGGGATTCATTCTTCTGCAGCTCCAGCTTAAAGCCCAGGACCTGGTGGGCCTCTGTGCACGCAGACCAGCTCTCTCTCCACCCATCCCTGTCCCTGTCTTTGTACCTAGGCTGCAGGCTCGCATCGCACACCGAATTCAGGAACTTGAAAACCTTCCCGGGTCCCTGGCCGGGGATTTGCGAACCAAAGCGACCATTGAGCTGAAGGCCCTCAGGCTACTGAACTTCCAGAGGCAGGTAGGCTCAGGCACATGGCGGTGTATTTAGGAAAAGGGCCCTTCCCGCCGGTGCTAGGGCTTAGATTCCAAGACCTGCTTGCTGAGCCATTACTAACCTAACGTACCTGGGTTGTGAAAGGCAGCTGTGTCCATCCACAAACTTTTGTTCACTAACCCTTCCTTCCTGTCACATCCTGCACAGGGGTGGGATGCGGGCTATTTACATGTTGAATAGTGTGGTTTTTCTTCCCTAATGTGACATTTGCCATCATGAAGCAGAAGACTAGTGTGGGTCTCTTTCTGAAGGTGCTATACCTTTGAATGAAGCCTAAGGTATTCCATGTGCGCTTATGTTGAGGCTCTGTGTGGAGTAAGAGAAGAGCAGCTTCTGAGTGTCTAGGAACAGTCACCTGCCTTTTGCTCAAGGACTATGTGCTTAAGGCACTTACCCCAAGGCTCCCTTAAGGAGGGATCTTGTGTAGTGTGCGATATGTCACTATGGTCACCGCAAAGCTACACGTATACCAGCCTCTCCTCTCCCTTCTAGCTGCGCCAGGAGGTGGTGGTTTGCATGAGGAGGGACACAGCCCTTGAGACTGCCCTCAATGCCAAGGCCTACAAGCGCAGCAAGAGGCAGTCCCTGCGCGAGGCCCGCATCACTGAGAAGCTGGAGAAGCAACAGAAGATCGAACAGGAGCGGAAGCGCCGGCAGAAGCACCAGGTGTGTCCCCGAGACCTGCATGCCTGGGTGCCTGGCTTATCCTGGCACCCTCGCTACCATAGGACTGTGTTTGCTTTGTTTGTCAACACGCTGGGTGGTGTCTCTTTTTTGTTTATTGTAACAGTATTGTAGACATTGAGTGTATGCTACAAGATGAATCCAAACAGCGAAGCAGGACAGGTAATAAAAGGTGATAGGGTGTAAAGAAAAACCCAGCTCGGATAGAGAATGAAGGAGGAACTATTATAGATGTGATTGGGGGACCCCTGTCTGGGGAAGTGAGAGCTAAGCAGAGACCTGAGGGAGGGGCAGGACTGCTATGTGGGTGTAACCTCAACGTAATTTTGAGTGCCATTGACTTACGTTTAAAGAAGCTTTCTGAGAGTCCGCATGAAGGGATGTTCCTTTAAGACCCTCCGAACTGATTAAGCAAGCTAGTCAAGCAGGGGGGCAGTCTTTGCAAGCAGAGTCTTGCTGTCTCTGGAATGTCCTGAAAGGGACCTTGAAAGTGGAAAGCAAGATAAGTTAATACATATCTCAGTTAAAGGTTGCACCTGCTGTTTAAGACGAAGGGCCAAATAAGTTTTTATGGCTGCTGTGCATGGTTTCTTTGTACTCTTATCTCATAGACCAATTGCTGCCAACTGGCTTACTGTTATTAAGTGTACTGCAGACTTTAGTGTTGTTAAGAGTATATAAACTTGTAAGAAACAAACGAAGGGTCTGCATGCCAGAGGAGCTGTAGTCCCCCTCTTAAACATAAAATTTTCAGTGCTGATCTTATCCTTTGCAACGCCATAAGCCGTATCACGTAACATGTGGGCAAAGAGCTTTCCCGGCAGAAGGTGGCGAATTATGCCCATGACTTTCATAGAAAGCAAGGATCTCAGAGGAAGTGAGGACAGGGCAATGGAAGGACAGGTCAGACAGTCCTCTGTGGGCTTCAGGGAGGACTGGGGCCTTTATTCTGAGCGAGGTGGGTGCCATGGAGGGTTCCATGTAGAGGAGGGACTGAGCTGACTCAGATTTTTACAAGATAAGTCAAGGAGGCTAGACTCTCCAAATCTATATATATATATGTTTTTGTTTAGATAGTCTCACTGTTTTGCTCTTGGTATGATGCTGTGGCATCACAGCTCACAGTAATCTAAAACTCTTGGGCTTAAGCAGTTCTTTTGCCTCAGCTTCCCAAGTAGCTGGGACTAAAGGCTCCTGCCACAACACCCAGCTATTTTGTTTTTGTTGTAGTTGTCATTGTTGTTCAGAAGGCATGGGCCAGGTTTGAACCTGCCAGCCCAGGTGTATGTGGCTGGCACCCTAACCACTGAACTATGGACGTCGAGTCTGACTCTAAATCTAATGTCAGATAGGATTCAGGGAAATCCTGAATTATTATTTTCTTCTCTTTTCTTTTTCATTTTTTTTTTTTTTTTTTTGAGACAGAGTCTCAAGCTGTCGCCCTGGGTAGAATACCATGGCATCACAGCTCACAACAACCTCCAACTCCTGGGCTCAAGTGATTCTCCTGCCTCCACCTCCCAAATAGCTGGGACTACAGGCACCCGCCACAACACCCAGCTATTTTTTGGTTGCAGCCGTCATTGTTGTTTCTCGAGCCCAGGCTGGATTCGAACCTGTCAGCTCAGGTGTATGTGGCTGGCACCTTAGCCGCTTGAGCCACAGGCCCCAAGCCTGTTACTATTTTCTAAAAAGATTTTCTACAATTCATATCTTTTTAAAATAATGCAGAAAAAAGTCAACACTCCCTGTTAACATTTTTGTGTATAGTATTGCAGGCTCTTTTCTTGTGTATAATAAATTTTAACAGCCTTCTTTTTATGAAATGCGTTGATTTTGTATTCTATGTCATTATATCCAGTATTTAGTAATTTATGTCACTTTTTCCCTCTTTTTTTTTTTTATTTTTTATTTTTTTGCAGTTTATGGCTGGGGTTGGGCTTGAACCCATCACCTCTGGCATATGGGGCTGGTACCCTACCCCTGTGAGCCACAGGCGCTGCCCTACTATTTCCCTCTTTAGAGATATGTAGCATATTTTCAACTTTTCAAAATAAAAATTACACTGGAATGGGCATTCTTGCCTTGGATTTTTTTTGGTCTAATCATGGTTATTTCTTTTTTTGTTTTAGACAGATTCTCCCTATGTCACCCTGAGTAGCGTGCCTTGGTGTCACAGCTCACAACAACCTCAAACTCTCAAACTCTTGGGCTTAAGTGATTCTCTTGCCTCAGCCTCCCAAGTAGCTGGGACTACAGGCGCCCTCCACAACGCCTGGCTATTTTTTAGTTGTAGTTGTCATTGTTGTTTGGCAGACCCAGGCTGGATTCAAACTCGTCAGCTCTGGTATATGTGACTGGCGCCCTAGCTGCTGAACTATAGGCGCTGAGTCAGGATATTTCTTTAAAATAAATTCCTCCAGGGCAGCGCCTGTGGCTCATCAAGTAGGGCACCGACCCCATATACCAGAGGTGGCGGGTTCAAACCCGGTCTCGGCAGAACTGCAAAACAAAAAAATAGCTGGGCGTTGTGGCGGGCGCCTGTAGTCCCAGCTACTTGGGAGGCTGAGGCAAGAGAATCGCCTAAGCCCAGGAGTTGGAGGTTGCTGTGAGCTGTGTGATGCCATGGCACTCTACTGAGGGCGGTAAAGTGAGACTCTGTCTCTACAAAATAAATAAATAAATAA